>QFDD01004945.1:0-15700 GCA_006871305.1 Vachellia collinsii | reverse complement strand
TGTTGTACAGAGAAAATAGAATCAGCAGAACAATTCATAGTGATTTTGATCTACATAGGTCCTCTTCATATAGAAGATCTTTGGTTCTGCTTGGGTTTTAGGAAGAAGGGCCTTATGAAAGTTGTAATAAGGAGACTAATTAAGAAGAATATATAATTGTAGCCACCATAGTATTCTGCTTCTTGAATTTGTTATTATATACATATTTAAAAATTTAATTTCTTCATTTTAAAATTTTACGGACTTTTATTTGCTCCTCTACTTGTTATGGTACGTGTTTGATTTCTTTTTTTCTTTTTTGGGGTGATACTTGATTTTTTATGTTAAAAATCATGTTTATTTCCATTAAAACAGTATTTTTTTTTTATTAAAACTAGTAATGTTTGAGGTATGCATGACGTTCCTCTCTCTGTTATAAATAACGTGTATATTTAAATCATATCATATATAAAAATTATAAAGATAATATAAATATAGTTACCGAAAATGTAGTGAAAACGAAAGAATAAAAATAAAAGGGGAAAAACAAAAGCCTATATGATTAATAATTTATCACTATATTTATAAATTTTTATATTATAGAGAAATTTGTGTACATTAGGTGCAACATGTCATTTGTAATTGTCCATACTCAAATCAAAATGTTTCAACTGATTTTTTGTAGGTTTTGCATAACTTTTAAATTTTCTATATCTGAGTTTTATGTCCTCTCTCTCTTTGCATCATGTGTAATTCAAAAACACGATTTTTGAGGCAAAGTGGAATCCATAGAAAGGCAACTAAAATACTTTAATTGAAGAGTGTACAAATGATACGATGCTTCCAATGCACACAAAAATTATTCTTATATTATATACTCCTCCAATTATTAATATAAGACATATTTAACTAATTTAAGTAGATTAATAAAGTTAATTAAGTTAGTTAATATTATAGATTGTTTCTAAAATATCTTAATCATTTTTCTTAATTCCCTCAATGCCTCTTTTACTTAATCAATAGGGTAAATTTGAAAAAAATTGATAATTATAAAAATAGGTTTTACATTTAAAATCAAGATCAACTCTCTAATTAAATCTTAATACAGTGTATGACTACTATTGATGATAATGATGTTATATTACACGACTTTAATATTATTATAAGTCACCTGTGATTTATTTTCATATGTTAAAAAATGTATTGAATTGATAAAATTCTTTAAATTTACTTTTATTAAAATAATCTCTTTTGCATTTACTAATCATTTTCACACCTCCTTTCCATTTTTAATCCATTGAAAATGAATTAGATAATGACATCTGCTCAGTTGTATATGTGGAAGTTCAGTTACACATAATATGAAAGTTTAGTTGTATATTGTAAAAGTTCGTGAAAGATTTCATCCTATAATTAATTTTCTAATAACTGATTTATCCCAATTCTCTGTTTTTTTTTTCTTACAAGTGATCAGCAGTAGGACGGAAGTTGGGAACTCATAAATCAAAGATTAGCCCATTCCGCGTATTATGAGGCGGGAGCGGGAACGGAACCATTTTTCATGTAAAAAAACACTACACAGTCAAAGGTTCCATCAAGTAATGATCCGACGACAGCTGCCCTTTCGGAGCACCCCCGTGATTTTCGATTGTACTGAGTCAAACTCAAAATTATCACGACGTCACCTGAAATGGCCGTATGGATATTCCCAGACACGACATTCTTAACGGTGCAATTTTCGAAGAATCCTTTTCTATCTTTTTTGACGGAATTAAATAAATATAAGAGGGAAAAAAAAAGAAAGATCGACAGAAAACGACATTAATATTGTTATTATTCATTGCTAGCATGACCATCGATAGGCTTTGACGGGAATGATTTTCTCTTGGTTCTAATCCTTATGCGAACCAGTGTTAGATGAATTATTGTCGCCCACTCCGCTGAACAGTTTCTTGTTTCCACGCGTTCTTCTTCTCCCATTCCATTCCCTGTTTTCATATTCTCCCCCTCCAACTTATCATCAATCCCTTCGACCCGTGCCCACATTTCAAATTCCATAAGAAATTTGAAATTTGAGGGTCAGTCTCAGATCTCAATAATAATGCGTGTGCTGAACGAACGAGAGAGATCATTGCTCGCTTTTGGTTTGCTCTGAAAAGGGAGGTGGAGGAGAAAGGACTTAAGGGTTATGCTCAATTTACATGGAATGAATGAATGGATGATCATTTGAGCATTAAGCATTTCTGCTCATTATTGGGTTTGGTTTGCTTTGGGAAAAAAAGGTGATAAAGTCGGTTCCTTTATGGTTCAGTACTCGTGGGTTATCCTGAATTTGCCATTGAAAGAATATGCTGGTGTGATAATTTGGGCTTAGCATTACTACTATATCGACTACTACTACTACTACATATGTTTCGGAGATTAGGATGGCTTTTAAGTCAAAGGAGTTTGTCAACGAAAAGGTTGCTCGATGTCGAGCAACAACAGGACCCGGGAGCTACAATGCCTAAGCAGCCGCCTATGGATGCTGTCCATGAAGTTGCCATTTATATTCATAGATTTCATAACCTTGACCTCTTTGATAAGGGGTAAGTTCGACATTTCCTATGAATGTTGTGTACATTTGGAAAGCATTAGTATTTAGCTTTGTGTGCTATCTTTATTTTTCAATGCATATGTTCTTGCAATGCAGATGGTACAAAATCAAGATTACTATGAGATGGGAGAATGATGCAAACTGCAACTCGGGTATTCCGGCAAGGGTTGTTCAGTATGAAGGTATAATTTATTTCCAGAAGGATTGTACTTTGGTACAGTTATTTGATGTTCCAGTTCTCCCATAAAGATATTACGTGTGGAATTTTTTATTTTGAAAAATCCAATCATGTAGTATAAATCTATGAGAATATATCCTATTCTCTGTTTTTTTTTTTTTTACCGAAGAACTTGAAACCTTGCTAAGCTAAGCTTTCTGCTCATTAATGGGTTCGATTGCTGCTAACTCTTAGCTAGCTATTCTTTTGGTTTGATTTGATATAGATTTTGCAATAATAAATCCACATCTTATTTAGGAAAGCCATAAATCTCCATTTCATTTCATCAAGTTCAGATAATTTTCTCAGATGAGATAAGGGTCAGGTAAGGGCTGTTTAAATACTGTAATCAATAAACTCCTTCTTGTGTTGAAAGGGAATACAGAAATAAGTGCATATTTTCTAATCTTAGCTAGACAGATTGTTTTGCCCAAAACAATCTGTCTACCTATTCATTCCTCTAAAGGGCTGGTATTCCAATCACACCATTCGCTGTGTTTTGAAAATTTTACAGCAAACATGGATATGCTGCTATTCACAAAACTAAAATCAAACGATGCTGTACTCCTATGGTTTCTCTTTCAGTGTTAAATCCACATTTGTGGTTGTGAAACATCTGACTTTTTGTGTTTCTTGAGGCTCTGACATTAACATGTTTGATTTTCTTAGTAATTGCTGTGGTCGTCATTTAGTTTTTGGTCGTGCATTATTATTTTTCGTCTTTAGATAGGAAGAAGTATTTGATAAATTCTCGTTTCTTTGGGCTGCAGCACCTGAAGTAGGCTCTGACAATTTATGCAGAGTTTGGAGGATTGATGATACAGACAACAGTTTTTCAACACCTCCTTTCCGTATCAAACATGCAAGGCAGGATGTGTCCCTTTCAATCATGATCTCATTCTACCTCTCTTTTGGTGGATACGAGGTTAGTGCTTTCCATTTCTAGATAATCTGATATAACCTATATTGTATGAAGGATACTGACGAGATGTTTTGTCAAACAATCCAAAAATTTAGACATAAAAAATGGTAAGAATTTACCAAATTGATTTTGAGGCAGCATGATAATCGCTTATAGCCTAAAGATGACCTAATTTTTTAATTATTTCTAAAAGTCATGCAATGTATTTACTAGCTTTCTTCAACGATGTGTAAAATTCCTCCAGCATCAACAGCATGATAAAAACTTACAGGTACAATGAACCTGACAAGGACCAATCATCCATGAATTTAGGAAGCAAGGAAGCTTTAATGAGTATGAAAGATGGCCTAATTAAAAAACTAACATTGACCGCTAATATTGACATTGCTCTCTTTCTTAACAATGATGATGTTAAGCCAAAAAAACTTATGAATACCCACATATCCTTCATGAATACTTTTGGGGTAAAAATGACCCTTAACCTTTTTATATTATAATGTCAACTCTTCATAATTTACCCTAGCATATGTTACATTTTCGCATATGTTTCTGCATTTAATTAGGCCATGGCTGAAGCAATAAAATGTGGTGAATCCTTGTAAAAATGAAACCTTATCTCTAGATGAAATGTCCCTGGTGTTTATAGCTCTAGTGACTTGCTGTCTTCTTGGTGTGCAAGATCTAGTTTTGCCATTTTCCATTCCTCCCATCTCTAGCATTTTCAAAAGAAAAAAATTGGCGATTCCCTCTTTCTAGCTTATGTCTTGGCTAACGATTTACAGAATTCATTCACAGGGACAATCAGCTTCTGCTGTTATCTTGAGATTTGAGCTTATGTATTCACACGTGTCTGAAATTAGGTCAGTTCATGATGCCTTTTATCTTTTTGGGTCAATTTGTAAGGATTTATATTTCCATATTATTACGTAGATTTGAGGGGGCAAAATGCGAAACTGCTTAAATCATTGTGCAGGCCTGACTTACATGCTTCCCTAGATCAATGCCCTGCTGCGGTTCATGAATACAGGATACCCCCAAAAGCTCTTTTGGGATTACATTCGTACTGTCCTATTCACTTTGATGATTCACATGCTGTCCTTGTTGATACAAGTGTTCACATCAGTCTACTAAGAGCTGGTTTTCGCACACCCCGACTGAAGGTACCCAGGTTTGTCAAATTCCAAGTTTGGAAAAGATAGATACCTGGTTACTGTTGCATCTTTGTAATGTATATTGTTTTTCATTTACTCTTCTCATATACTATGCAGTTTTAATTGATATACTTAGTTGAATTATATTAGTGATTCCATGACTTCAGAAGGCACTCATGATGAAGATTCTGCTCTGTCAAATAAAGTATGTTCTATAGCTATAAATCTTATATAACTGATGTCTTATTCTTGTGCATATTTTAATTTTTTTTTTCAGTCACATTTAAAATTGCCTTACTGTCACTTTCGTTTCAGTTATCATGCTTACACTTTACTAGCTATATCATGCTTCTTCTATGCCTTTTTTTTCCTTCATAGCTATTTTGCAATTCTAATTTCACAAAGATGTCTTAGATCAAAATTGATATTTATTATTGGCTAAATCTCTTATGGATTCATATTAGTGGTCAAACCTTGAATCAGGTTATGCTCACCAAAGCATTAACTGCTGCCCGAGACATCCTGCTTGAAGATCTGAGAACTTTAAGCAATGGAATTAACCACACTATTGATTGGACTGAAATTACTGGCGAAATAGATTCATTTGGTTCTACGCCCACTGCAGATATGGAAGTTAAAGATCAGGTAAGTGACAACAACTCTCTAACAGGCACTGAGGCAGTGCTGAGGTCCTTACATCTGGTACTTTTGCTGCTTTTTATACTTGTCTCCATTCTTGATGATCTAGACATTGATTACATGAGACTTTCATCTTTATTCATCTGAAAGCTGCTGGTTAATCTAACTTCAGATTGAGGGAGATTCCCGACCTGTATCTTTGGAACATCTGTCAAAATCTTTCCAGTCTCTGGGGAATCAACTCTTATATCTGTGGAATAAATTTCTGGCATTCCATAGGTTTGTTCAGCTTTATTACTGAATTAATTACACATCTAATTGTTGTTCAAGTTTGGTAACTGTAGAGTTGCTTTATTATAGTTTCACTGAAAGTATTGGTTCTGCATTTATTCTTTCATTTTGATCCTTGTTGCATCTTGAAAGAATATTTTTTTTAGTTTTTCTTGATCAAGACTGATTTTTTGACGAGTTAATTAGTTGCACTCAATCGAACCATGGCCTACTGATTAAGTCAGGTTTAACATGTCCTGAATGAAGGTGCATATATGCTTCTTGTTGTGAGCAGCTGTTAGTAACATAAAGACACGGCAAGATTTCTTTTGTTTTGAGCCAAGTTGCACTTATGTAGGGCCTTTGATCATTAGATCATTTCACTGCAAGAAATTAATGATAGCTCTTCCTTATTATTAAAGCCTCTTCATCCAGGGAAAACAAAATGATCATAATGGAATTTCTCCGTAATTCATGGGCCAATTGTCGAAGAGCTGAATGGTCAATTTGGATGGTCTACTCAAGGGTCGAGATGCCTCATCGCTATTTGAGTAATGGGGCTAACAGGACATCTTTGCACGGTAGCTTTATTGGAAGATCATTAAGTTTAAGGAGGTCAAGAGATAATGTAAATATTTATCATACCTTATTTAAGTTTCCATAAATTTATTATCCTTTAATGTTGAAACCATCACTAAATTGTTGGTTCAAACATCTTATTAATTGTTGTATTTTCTAAAAATATATCTTCCTTTTTATTTCCCCTTTCAGCCTGTTCAGACTGCATCAATGCGTGCTGAACTTCATAGGCGAGGGATCGCTCACATGAGGGTGAGCGAGCAACTGCTTTTTCCTGGGAATTGTTTTTATCCTTTCTTTGCTAAATTGACTTGGTGGCAAAATGAGTTCCGTGCAGATGAACAGCCGCTCACTGCAAGACATGCATTTATTTGGAGATCCTTTGTGCGCTCCTATTGTTATTGTTGAACGTATGACAAATATTCTGCGTTCTACCAGTGTGAATTCTTACTTCAATCCTTTTGGGGACAAAACTAAACATCCATTGGAAAATAGATCTAGAGCCACGATCAAATTTTCTGCAAGTAGTCCACAGCAAAAACAGCATGTTTTAAGAGTAGTTGTTTTTGTACATGGGTTTCAGGCATGTCCTATCTTCTTGCACTTGTCTTTATCTCCTAAATCTGTTTTATACTGTATTCTCTTCCCTTGTTATATTTGTAGTCTTTTCCTTTTGGGCTGGATTTAATAAGAACTTTCTTCACCATTCAAACATTTACAGGGACATCATTTGGATTTACGACTAGTTCGGAATCAATGGCTTTTAATAGACCCCTATGTACAGTTTCTTATGTCAGAAAGTAACGAAGGCAAAACATCTGGAGACTTCAGAGAAATGGGATTACGGCTCGCGCAGGAAGTGGTCACTTTTCTTGAAAAGAAGATCATTGAGTCTTCAAAAAGTGGAAGGCCAAAAGATATCAAGCTTAGCTTTGTTGGTCATTCTATTGGAAATATTATTATCCGTACTGCTTTGACAGGTATTATGCATGAATCTTCGCAAAGGACAGCATGCTTATCAAAATTTAGTCAAAGTAATGTTTTTTTCCCTTAATGCAGATGAAATGATGGAGCCATATCTAAGATACTTGCATACATATTTTTCTATGTCTGGTCCACACTTGGGTTATATGTACAGTTCAAACTCTATATTTAACTCAGGGCTTTGGCTCTTGAAGACACTTAATGGATCACCATGCATCCATCAGCTAACTTTTACAGATGAGCCTGATCTTGAAAACACCTTCTTCTACAATCTTTCCAAGGTATAGAATATATATTATTTTACTTATGACGATATGATTTTCACACACACACTCACACGCACACATATATATAATGCCATTCTGTTACAGTGAGTAAACTACATGCCAATCTGCATTATAACATCAAATAATAAAGAATCTCACATGCTAAAATAACACTGCACATGCAACTAACAGTAAAAAGATCTAAAATATATATGTGTGAAGGTGTAACTTCTTTTTATTGAAAAACCCCATAACAAATGTCTGAAGAACCACACATAAGTTTTTCCCCCTACGAACAAGTCCTATATTGTCGGTGCTTACACTTGGTCTGCTGATAAAAAATAACCAACCCTATTCTTTGTATTGCAGAAGAAAACGCTGGAAAAGTTCAGGAATGTGATACTGTTATCATCTCCTCAGGTAGCCTCGTTTAATTTGAACTGCCAGGGCATAAAAAAAAACAAATTTCTTTGCATTAATTCTCAGTATCTAGGACTAGGATATATCTCCTAGATCATTTCCCAATACTTGAAAGGATAGTAGAAAACTGAAATTTCAATTAAAAAAAAAAACTGAATCTTTTAAAGAAATGTACAAGGTTGAAAGCACCCATTTTAGAATACATATTCAGCCTAAGGTCATGCTGATCATGATCAACTGCTTTTCTGTCAAAGGTGCATCGGTATTCATAAAGTATCTTGTTTTAGAATTCATTGCAGGTGACCCTAGAAACTGATTTTTGCTAGAACTATCAGGCTGCCTCTGAATATCTCATAACAACTATTACAATTATAGTTATGCATTAATAATAGAGTAGTAAATTAGAATAAAAATCCCAGCTATTTTCTTCTTTCACTTTTTGAGCAATGTTCTAATTTTTTTTTTTTTGGTAATGCCTCCTGCACATTGCATGTCAGGATCGTTATGTTCCATACCACTCTGCAAGAATAGAACACTGTTCAGCAGCTTATTTGGATCACTCTAAAAGAGGGAAACTCTTCTTGGAGATGCTAAATAATTGCTTGGACCAACTGCGAGCTACGGCTGAACATCGCGTTGTCATGCGCTGTGGCATCAACTTCAACACCTCCTCCTATGGCATGAGCTTAAGCACTCTTATCGGACGTACTGCTCACATCGAGTTCTTGGAATCCGACACTTTTTCCAAGTTCATAATGTGGTCTTTCCCAGATATGTTTCTTTAGTCACAAGGATCGTGCAACTTGGCACAAGATTTCCAGAATAGTGACCAATTGAAAAAACAATTGGTGGATTAGAATCAAAGGTCAGAAATTTGTAGGACTTTTTTTTTTAAAAAAAATCTTTGCTACAAGATTTTTCAACAGAAACAAGTGCATATTGTTTTACTCCTTGAAAGTACATAATTGATCCTACGTTTAAAAAAAAGTATCCTCCATGTAATATGTTTTTATTGGAGAACTTGATAGCAAATAATCTTCCGCAATTTTGCCTGAATTTTTCTTTCACACAGTATGTACAATGTCTGTTCATGCTTCTATTAGCTTTTTTAGGCTCTGCGGTAGACTCAGAGAAGATGTGCATTGTACACTCAGAAATGAAAATCTAAACGTTCATTACAGATTTCTTTCTTGTACTGTAACTCCTGAATTTACATGTGATAACTATACTTCTGTAATCCCTTTGCTATAATCAGAGTATATGGCATCTTAGAATTTTAAAATGAAGGGAGTTTGAAAAGAGGGAAAGATCATAAAATTGTAACTAGATTTTGATTATATAAAAAAGCTTATTTCCGTATATATTGCTTTGGTTTTTTCACTTCTAAATATCATCTTGATTGCAATAATATATTTTTTTATAAAGAGGATTTAAGTTACTTCCAAATCTATAATATTGGTGATTTAGTTATTTTGATATTTTGACCGGAGCGTTCAAATAAAGAAACACAAGTTATTAGGCAAACAATATCCGATCAGGAATCACTTCAATATTAAGAAAAACTTGAAATTTGAAGTAAAAAAAAATTAATGCATGGTTTTATCATATAGGGAAATTAAAAAAAAAGACAAGACAGCTCTCTAATCCACTTGGTTATTAAACTTGAATACCATTTTAACAAGTATTTCATCTTAAAAACTTGGATTATAAATTTAGGACAAAAGGTATCACAAAATACCTTACTCGTGTATGTTTTTCTATCAGGTTTAACATTGAAGCTCCACATCACCAGGTAATACATTTCTCTCAACCTTCATATTTACAGTAATTTATCCTACTATTCAGGGCATGATTGGAATCAGCTTTTGAAAAGTGATTTCACACAATCCGAAGTAAGTATCTGAAAGAGTTTTGTCTCGACTTATGTAAAAATATTTTTCAAAAGTGGTTGTCAAACATGCTCTCATACTATTAGCTATGCTACACGGTACCGTTGTTCTCTTCTTCACATTTTAACAATGCTCTTTATAAAATATTAAAATATAAATAAGGAATTGCATTAGTTGGAACACGATATATCATGGCTGAATCAAGAAACGAGACGAAACATTGTTTAGGTGGAAATGCTCCAGACTCTTTTCATATCTCAGGTCTGATACAACTGAGTCATAAAGCTTACCACTAGGGAGAAATGAACAATTGCCTATTTCTGATTACCATGGTAACAATTAAATGGAAGCAAAAAACAATTCTAAAAGGGAAAAATATTCTGTCATTACTCAATATGGATCTTCACTATCTTACTTCCCTTTTGTTTTGTGATAATTTATTCACAGGCCAATTTGGTGTCAAAGCCGCTCAAGCATATTGCGAAAGCCTGGAAGGCGGATAGAGGATACCGATAATCCATGGTGAACATATCCTTCCCAACTTTACCAAACTGCAAGATCACCTTATCTTGATCAGACGCTGGCGGCACGGGATGAGATGGTGTAGGACCATCAGCTGCTGCCGGCTGGGTTGCTGCAGCAATCAACTGAAAGTTTTTAACCGATGCAACGGTTACCCGGCCACGGAAGTTGAGGCACCAACATTGCAGTTGTTCATGCCATCTTGGAGGTTTGTTTTTCAGAACCAAGGGCCTTGCCTTGCTGTCCTCATCTGTGTTGCAGCCTTCCCTGAACTCAGAAAATCTCGAGCTGCTGAACTCCATAGAACGGTCTAAGGATTTCGAAAATGAGATGCTCCGGAATGAGTCCTCCAGGGGGTGAGGATGAAGCTCGGGTTGGCCAGGGACCGTGCCACCCACATCAAGAGCTGAAGCTGGTATTGAATGCATAACGCAGTGCATCTTTCTTGGGCCTCGTGTCCCAAGCACGTTCAATTCATATGTTACTTGAGCTATGTTGTAACTCCCAGAAGGAACCTTTGGCGAAACCTTTTTTGAGTAAAACCTTCGGCTTGTCCTCCCCACAGGTGGAGGCAGTACATGGGTAGAATTATAAGGAGGCTGTGTATCGTATATTATAAATTTGGTACCCAGAAAGTTTGATCTGATGAAAGACAATTAGTTAGGAAAATCTCAATAAGTAAGAATACAAGGAACAAATCTAACAGAACAAATTTATTTATCTAGTGTCATAACTGCCATAAATCAGAGATAACAGTCACCATTGTTTTTTTTTTCCATAAAATGGATTTCCATATTATATTAGATTGTCATAAACTTAAATTTTATGTTACATATATAGATTGAAGTTCAAATCTACATACAATCAGCGAGATTGAGAATTCTGCTTATTCTATTTCTCATAGAAACTGAGGAAGGCCTTTTTCACCTAATAAACAGATAATGTGAGGGTTTAGGGTTGAAAGAAAGCAACTAATAAACTCACCTCAGCTTTCCAATATAAGAGCCACCCGATCTAGATATATTGCCGGCATCCATGGAAATAACATACTCTGTGTAAGTTGTTCTTCGTGTCCTCTTAGCAGAAAGGAGGAATTTTCCATTTTCAACTAACAAAGCTGCAAGAAGAAAATGGAGAAAGAATGAAAAAAAGAGAGATGAAGGAAAAATTGATTTGATGAAATGCACTCATGCTTAGAACATTGTGGTAAACACATTCCTTTTCGCATCATGCAGGACATTATAGTTTAAATAACAAATGAAAGATCTTGATGGACAAACTTCGCAAATCTGATGCAACAATGAAGGCTATAATGAAAAAAAAAAATACAAAAGACAAATTTGACTGTAAACAGAGTTTTCACAACTCATCACCACAAAAAAAAACAAGAAAGAAAGTTTTCACAACTCAATTACACATGCTCTCAATCTTATTCATTCAACAGTGCTCCAATTACTACAATTGCATCAGCCACCAAATTAGAAAAATTAAACACACAACCCAAGCAGTCCAGGAATATAAATTATGGACATGAATGCGACAGATAGATCAAAGTACGAAAAGAGAGCTTACTAGGGCTGAGACAAAGGAAAAGGCGATATGATAAATTAGATTTATCTCTTTTGATGAAACATTGAATGGTCCCATCTCGTGATCCTGGCTGAAATGTCATAGAAGCATAGGATTAGGACTCTTCAACACTCCACATCAAGAAAAAATTAATATCTCCACATAAATGCAACATATAATTTACAAAAAGAGCACAAACCTGCTTCAAGGACACAGGAAAAGTAAGCTTGCCACTAAACTCTGGATTCTTAACAATTTCTTGGCACATAGCCCTCCAAGACCGGCAAACTGCAGCACATGCAACAACATGCTTTCGAGCAGGCCATGTACTTTCACTCTCTTCTAGCCTTCTAACGATATCATACAACAATTCTGGGGGCAAGCTAGCCCAGGAACCAGTATCAATAACTTCTGCCTGATCATGAATAGCACCATGAGATTTTCCTCTATGATGGCCAGTCAACCGTGCATCAACATTCCGTCTAGATAAGCTGCCTAGGCTATCTCTCACGTCACGAACTATACTCCGGAATGACATTTTGCCAGTAGATGTGGATACCAATAATTAGACCTTATGTTACTCTTTTCTGAATCTTCTGTTGCACTGTATCCTACAAATACGAGCATATGACTGCCACAAGGGAGAGTTTCAGTTCAATAGCGCCATTTTTCATGTTACTTTCATTATCTTTTTTTTGGTTATTGTTCTTCATCTTTTCCACCAAAATTCTCAGTAAAAATAAAAACACCAAAGGAAACAGTAAACCGTATGAGCTTATAAACCAAGACAACTGAGATCTAACATCGGCAATCACTTACTATGGTAAAGACCAGAACAAACTCTAAAATATCATTAGCCTATGATGATCATGCCAGATACAGACCTAACAAGGGTCAAAATGCTGTCTTCTATTCTTCTTTAATTCTTTTTTTATTTAACCAAAAAAAAATTAACAATCACTGTCTCCTTTTCTTCAACCTTTAAACTAGACGTCAAAATTCCTAACTTGTTATACTATGGGCTGTGTCATTGGGTAAAATTAATTATATCCAACAAGGGATTATTAAAAGTCGCTCACCATCTAATTACAGCAAATAACGGATAACAATTCCCCTTTCCTATCGTGCAATAATAAAGAGAGAGAAAAATCTAAAACGTTCAATTCAATAGACCCTATTCTGAAAGATCAGGAGAAAAGAGGGGATTACTGTTGAAACTTGAGTAATACAAGATGATCAAACCACCGAGGTTAGATTAAAAACCCACCTTTTATCTGCAAATGCAGGAGAAAATGTCAGAACATGACCGTCAAACCTCTCTAATATTTAAAATCCACAATCTGATTTTCGATCTGCATCACAATACTATGCCCACCGACGTACATAGATTTGGAAAAAGCCGAAATGCCATGGTTTCCTTCTAGCATTCCAAAAAAAAAAAAAAAATCAACGATTTTAAATATAGTTTCTGAAGTTCAGATTCAGAGAAAAACTCCACAATCTGTTTGAATTAAAGAGAAAAGGTATTAAATTTTTGTTTTTGTAAAAAGAAAACCTGGATTTGGAATATAGACATTACCGGAGATGAAATCCGAAACAAGAAAAGGAACCCCTTTGCAGAGCGAAGATTCAATGAAGTAGGAGCTTAAAGTCACAATCCCCTTTTTCTCAGCGTCTTCTCTCTCAAATCCGGACCCCAAAACCGCGTTAAATGCAATTCATGAATGCCATGAGATGAAAAGAGCAAAAAGACTAGGTGGTGGATTCCAAATAAATATTTATTTATTTATTTTATTTATTAACGAATATTAATAATCAATTACTCCCTCCTCTCCTTTGTGATTGGCTAAGTTTTTTTTATTTTAATTGACTTTAGTGTGTTTAAGGTAAGTACCTCTCTGGCCCTATCATTTCGTAAAGAATATTTTATTTATTTCATCATTTTTACAAGTTACTTGAATTTTTTTACATGAATTTATAATTTTATTATTCATTTATTTACAATAGATATTAAATAAATATAAAATTAAAAAATTATTAAATTTTAAAGTATAATTAATATAATTTAAGATTTTTCTCAATCTATATAAAATATTTTGAAAGTGATAAATAAGAGGGATGGTTGTCTTTTACTGGGGTTTAATTCTCATCAAGCAAATTGTATGCCCAAAAAACGACTTTGGGTTCAGTTAGCCCAATTAATATCTGACAGTCCAATTGACCACGATGGCTCAGGACACGGCCCAGCAACTGTCCCTGCGATCAAGACTTGCCAGGAGCCCCGCGCCTACAACCAACGTCAGCGACCGTCCACCCAACAACACCAACGTCCGTCCTCGGTCCACGCCTCCCTGAAAGTCGGACCAGACCGTTGAGATCCACGGATTTAGCACTCACATGACCTAGATTCCAGGAGCAACGCCGTAACCGCTCAACGGCTAGCAAATAACGAGTTTGTCTATTTATTTTGATTAATCTGGAACAGAGGGAGAAGATTATTGAACTCTCTCAATCTCCAGTTTTTTCTTTCTGATTGCCACTTTCTGAGCTCTTCTGTTTCAGACTACTGTACACCCGCTTTCAATCGCAATACACAACTACTGGCTAAGCCATTGACCCTTTTCGATTCATCTTTATGTCAGGCATTGCACTGTATTTACTCATTATCTACTGTTGGATCCTCGAACTCCCATAAAAACCGGCTTTACCATAGATTCGCACAAACACAAACCTAGTTGAATAAGGTATGTAGTTTTATTTTTTTCATGAGCCCATGACCAAATAAAAAAATAAAAAGAATAATCGATATTGTTTTTCATTCTTAAAATATGTGACATTAATGCATTATTATTTCATCCGCCTTTATTTATTTATTTATTTGCCAAATCATCGGCCTTTATTTACTTGTCCTCATTTAGAGTAATCCTTTGTTCTTGAATGCATGTCATGTTTCGAATTTCAAAATATTAATTATTACTTATTTTTAATAATATCCTTGTTAAATGGTGAGCATTAATTAGATGCAGTGTTGGCGAGGAAAAAAAAAGACAATTTGAGTTAGTTAACATTTAAAATATGATATTAAAAGAAGAGTAAAATTGATAAAAAAAAAATCTTACATGTTTTATTTTCACTCATGCACAAATTTTATTCGTAAAAATATTGAACTTAACAACACTTAAAAAAAAAAAGATTTAATAAAGGAGTCTAGATTGTGATCATTACAAATTTTAAAAGAAAAACACATCTTAAAAGACTAATATATTATGAGGATATCAACTCTACATTATATCACTACACTCGGTTTCTAGTTGGCTCGACCCTCTCTGGATAGCATTTTCCGTGAGCATCGGCCTCTCAATGAAAACAATAATATGATGACCACAAGTTTAAAGAAAGAGCATCGATTCGCCTACTAAAATGGATAAGCCATTAACTTATAAACCAAATGATGCTTGTAAAGTTTCCCCATGTGAAACTCATAACATAGCCTTATCATATTACAAGGCAAGAAACAATTCTTACATGAGATTACCTAGAATCTTTAATATAAAAGTTATTTAAATTTTGTTGAATAGATTAATAAAATTAAATATACTATTTAAAAATATTTATATTTATTATTTTTATTTAAATTAATTTATTTAAATTATAATCTAATTATATATATAAATATTTTTTAGTAGAATATTTAGTT
>QFDD01004944.1:0-17687 GCA_006871305.1 Vachellia collinsii | reverse complement strand
GAGATTACGAAATTAAGTCTGTATTTGGCCAATGATTATGAAATTAACTCTAATAATTAACGACAACGACAACAACTCCAATGCCTCAGAAGTATGCGTGTGCGCTGTATACTTGTTGCCTGAACAGATTAAAAATTTCTGAAGCGTGTAAGCAATAGATCTGATTCCTTGATTCTTTACTTGCCTCAAGCGATATGTGGTGTCACAAAAAAAAGATGTTAAATAGGCATTTCCCTTTTTCTTTTTCTTTTTCTTCCTTTTTCCAATTCTAATTAACCTCAAACTCAAACTAATAAACTTTAAAACTAACAACGTAATCCCTTGTCTCTGAAAATCAATATACTCCCCCTCACATCTATAATACTAATTCTTATATTGGATGTAAAATCCTCTTGACTTTTTGTTTGAGAAATTTGATTATATCTCAATTTATAAATTTAACAAATTATATCTCAATATTTATTTATTTTTTTAATATCCTCGACAAAAATCAATCTATTAATTTATTCCGTAACTGATCCTGGTCTCAATGAAAATGTACAGTAGCTACGAGTATAGCTCGATATTACGCATCTTCACAAGGAAGGTACCACAATGTATAAATGAGGCAATCGAATAATAAGCACAAAACCAACAATTCTCCAACATTTCCTTCCTGAACAATCAATCCAATTTTCTCGATTCTACTACGCAAAAACATCCCTTTCTTCTCCTTTACCGATGGGCTCATCGGCTATCCGTTATCCGGTTCCGGAGGTGGAGACGCTGAGCCGGTGACCCTGGCCTGAATCCGGATCCTCCGAACCGCGGCCATGAGACTCGTGGTGCCTCTCCAAGGCGTCGTTCAAGGTAGAGGAGGCATTTTGCTCGGCTCTCTCATCCCCTGTGCTCTCTTCTACTTCCTCCAGCTCTATATCAAACGGCAGCGTTCCGATGGACCTTTTCGGATTCCTTCACCTCCGCCGCCGTCGGAGATCCCGCCGTCGACCGGTGTTCAAGTGTCGGCCCTCGCGAATTTGCTTGCGCAGCCTGATGATTCGCCGTATGTTATTGGGTTGGAGAGAGTGGCCCAGGATTCTTATGATAGATTAAAAAATCCAAGTGGGATGATTGAGCTAAGCTCGACTGAGAACAAGGTTAGTTTAGTTTTTATTTTATATTATTTGCTTCTCAACATAATATGCATAAAGTTCAAGCATATGAACACAGTTCAATAAATTTAATATTTTGTAATGTCAATGATAGACTGATTTACTAATATTTAAATTAATTAAATAATAAATTTGAAGGTTAATTTTAGGGAGAATTGGAGATAAATCCCTCATTGGTAAATTAATTAGAGAACCCTTGTAAAAGCTCAGTTGCAAATCGTAGAAGTTCAGTTACATATCAAATAAATTAGTTACATATTATATAAGTTCAGTTACATATAATATGGAAGTTCAATTGCATAATGTGAAAGGTCAGTTTTATAATTTGAAAAATCTCATTCTCTAATTAAATTATCAACGAGGGACTTATTCTTAATTCTCCCTAGATTTTAACACGCAAGGGTAACATTATTTGTATATATTTGCTATTCTGTTGTGTAAGTTTTTCAGACAAAGATATAATTCCTATGTTTGAATTTTTGAAGGAGGATATAAATAATTTTATGTATCTAGTCTACTTTAAAACCGAGTTTAAAAGGATCATTATTATTTCTTTTTTTTAATGAAGTCAGAGGAATTTATTATTGTATATCAGCTTCTTTCAATGTACTTCTTGACTTCGTTGCATTGCATTTTTTCTTGTTCTGGGGTTTATGATAATCAAGTGTTTTAATTAATTGTAGCTATGCTTGGATCTAATTGAGAAGTGGTTATCAGAGAACGTGAAGAAATCGTTAGTGGGGAATGATGATTTCACTCTTAGTGTTAATGGGATTGCAACTTATCAACCATTTGATGGATTGGAGGAATTGAAAATGGTAAGATAGATTCTCCTTCATGCGAGGTTCCTAGTTGTAATGACAGCTAAAATTCATTTGATCCCAGGCAATACTTAGAAGAAAATTTCTGCGCACTTGCCTGATACAGGGAAACTCTGCTCTTCTTTTTTAGGCCATATCAAATTTTATGTCTCAAGTGATGGGAGGGATGGTGAAATGGGACCCATCAAACATGGTGCTAACTTCTGGAGCCACTCCGGCTATTGAGATGCTATCTTTCTGCTTAGCAAACCAGGGAGATGCTTTTCTTGTTCCTGCACCTTATTATCCAGGGTAATAATAGATCAAAGCCTTTTTGGTTTTTAATAATTGATGGCTCTAACTGATTCCAAAACCTAAAATGAATGAAGAAATTTACTTTTTTTTTTTTGAAACAGCTTTGACAAGGATGTGTCTTGGCGAGCAAAAGTAAAGCTAATACCAGTTCACTGTCAAAGCAAGGACAATTTTGCTCTAAGTATCACTACTCTTGAAAATGAATTCTCTCAAGCTCAGAAAAATCGAGTCAACGTTCGAGGAATTCTCCTTTGCAACCCGGCAAATCCTGTTGGTGATCTGCTGAAAGGGGACATGCTCACAAGCCTTGTGCACTTTGCAGAGAAGAAAAACATTCATATCATTGCTGATGAAGTACTTGCAGGATCAGTACATGGAAGGGACAAGTTTGTCAGCATAGCTGAAGTTCTTGATTCAGAAGGTCTAGATAAGAATCGAGTTCATATAATATATGGCCTCTCAAAGGACCTCTCACTAGCAGGCTTTAGAGTTGGGGTTATATGTTCATTTAACAACACTGTTCTGGCTGCCGCTAGGAAGCTAAGTAGGTTTTCTTCTTTATCTGCTCCTACACAGAGGTTAGTTATTTCAATGCTTTCGGATAAGAAATTTATTCAGGAGTATTTTGAGACTAACCAGAAGAGAATAAGACAAGTGCGTGACGAACTAGAGGCTCGTTTAAGTCATCTAGGAATCAAGTGTGCAAAGAGCAATAATGCTGGTTTCTACTGTTGGGCTGATATGAGAGGATTGTTAGGGAAACCTCACAGTGAGGAAAGGGAACTTAAGTTATGGAAGAAGTTTATAGATGTTTCTAAGATCAATATAACTCCTGGATCATCCTGTCATTGTATTGAACCAGGATGGTTTGGAATTTGTTTTTGCGCACTAACTTCAGAAGACATACCTGTAGTTATTGAAAGGATTAGGAAAGTTGTTGAAATTTGTAAATCTTCATGTTGAAGTTCCATTGATATTTTTCATCACATTAATAAAATCATATATATATATATATCTTCCTGTTCAAGCGCTGGAATGGTATCTCTATTGGTCAAGTCATGATTGTTTGAGATTTAATTATAATTTTGGTTCTGAAGTTATTTGGCAGATCTGACTTTAGCTTCTAAAAATTAGTGGGTATATAACTAAGGGTGTGTTTGAAAACATGATTGGTAGGCAAAAAGTGGGGTCAAATTTGAGAAACACTATGGATTATGGATTTTTTGGGATGTTTGGTATAGCCTCTAACCCATTTGACTTATGGGCCGAGAGCTGCTTAAAATGTTAAGCTGAAAAGGACGTGCTTCTATAGTGGGTGTGTGGATTATTGCAGTTAGGACAATTATACCAATGTTGTTTCAAATTTTTACCAACCCTGATTTCCCCCCTTCTATCTCTTCTTTCTCACGTGTCGCTCATCTCTCTTTTCTCTCACGCCGTTTTATCCTTTATATATATATATATATATATATATAATTAGGTATTTTAGTTTTTTCAAATTTTCCTCAACCATAAATTAAACTTTTTTTTATAATTTTAATATTGTTCTTAGAATCATCACAGTATATACATCTAAGATATTCGTATATCATTTGATAAAATTCAAGTTGTTTCCGGTCATTTTACATTTAAACTTCTTTTTTAAATAAACATTTAACAAGTTTGATTTTATCAAACTGAATCGATTACAAAAATATATCTAAACATAAATTATAATGCATAATTTAACTTTTATCCTATTGTGAGTTTGCAAAAGTGAATTGAAAAAAAGAAAGAAAGAAAGCACTCCTCCCTAATCCAAACAAGCAGTTAAATCTACTGTAATTATAATAATATTTCTATAGGAATTTAAATTGGGAAAATTGACTTATAATTATAACATTGATGTGATTCAGTCATTCAGATGGCTTATTTGGACTTTGTGATTTGTTAGATTGCACTTAATTTTTCAAATTTAATTTCTGTGGGACCCACCTTGACCAAACAGAATGTGGGACCCATGCTAATAGGAAATTATTTTTGTCTGCACTCCCATGTCTAGCTTGCAAAATCCCAGATGACAATTGAGAAGTAATATTCTTTTACAATCCATTATCTCAACATGGAAAGCTCATAAACTACGGCAGACACTAGAAGTGATAGAATTAATTCAGATTCATGTTTGGATGAGTAGGACAATGAGGTTCTGCTCTTTGGGGAAGCAGCCTCCCCAGCAAACCTTCCCTTGAACAGCAAGCTACACTAGTTTCAGTCTGGAAAATAACTTTTTGTCGAACAATCCTTCAATCATCTTGCTGCAACCAGATGCAAACATCAAGCATCCAAAACCTTCCTTTTTTCTCATACTCTGCGTACCAATGAGTAAAATATGGTTTGATTTTCACATGAAGGAGAAAAGGGAATACAATAGACAAGTTTATGAATGAAAAATGTCATAGATATGTAAGTATAGACACGCGCTCCCACCCAGATGGGACAAAAGGTAATAGAAAACTCTGGTTAAGTATGAGTAACGATAATATGGTAAAAATATGTCTCCAAAAAGTAACAAGGGCAAAAATTTATTACATATATCAACTTTTATAATGTATGCATCTTATCTTTAATATAAGATGTACTACAAATTAGATCTTATATTTAGAATTAGAAATGATGTTAAAAAATATGTTACCTTTCCATAAGTGTTAATAAATGGGATTTGAGCATTGCTTGGATAGAAAAATTGAGATGAAATGAAATATTCTTCTTCAAGTAAATTTTTTTTCGTATATGCTTTTCTTATCATGACAAGTTCATGAGATTATCGAAAGTGTGTAATGAAAATATTGGGTTATTGTGCTTAGATAGATCCCCATTAAAATCAAACTAATCTAATCATGGAATTACCGAAAGTTGGGTAATTGGAATTTGCATTGTTATAGTCAAGAGGTTTGAACTTCATATACGCAAACATAAAACTACGCAAGAGCATATAACAAGAGCCATATATAGTTGTGATTCGTGACCACGATTGTGTATATATAGGTTCATAATAACACATAAAGAAGGTTTAATATTTTTTTAAGAAATTCAGCTCTCTTCAAATATAACAATAAGAGAAGAAAAAGGAAGGAGAATTACCCTTTGAAGATCCCAGTTGCTCATCTGAACGACTTTCCTTCTGAAGCTTCTTCTTCGGCTCATCATAATCAGCTCTCCAAGTGTTGGTGGCTTCCTTAACATGGCACTACTGTTATCTTCTTCTCCATCACAATCTCTGCTTTGCTTCAGTTCAAGTGGGGTTGAAGAAGATCCAGCTTTCTCAAGGAAGCCAGTTTTAGGTGGAAACAGTGGAAATAGACTCTCCAAGAAGGAAGCTCCAACCAGACTTGACCTTCCTGTTTCATAGCTGCTTGTGCTGCTTCCATTCTCAGAAGCTGGGGATGAACACGATGACTCAAAAATCTGTTCACTCAATGAACTTTTCTGCAGTGGAATCTCAGTAGGAAGCTTCTCTGATGATGCTACCGCAGAGTTTACCGATAAAGAAGGATCTGAATCTGAACAACCACCAAATGATTCTGGTTCCAAGTTAATTACACTGTCATCAATATCACTACCTTCATCAAAGGTACTATCACAACTGCTTTCTTTCCAGGAAACATGGTATGCTGAAGCTGAAGATGAAGATGAAGATTCCATATCGTTGAGCTTAGCTTCTGGATTGAGTGAGAAATGACGAATGGGTGTTCCAGGCTTTTCCTCCCAAGCAAAGGGAATGGAGGCAATTAGTTTGATTGGAGACTTAGGAACCTGAGAAACTGATGCTGCAGCAGCAGCAGAAGAACAAGAATATGGTGGTGGTGGTGAAAATGAAGATGTCTTATCAATGAGCTTGGCTTCTGAATTGAATGAGAAATGAGCAATGGGTGTTCCAGGCTTTTCTTCCCAAGCAAAGGGAACAGAGGTAACTAGTTTGATTGGATGAGACGCAAGAACTTGGGAAACTGATGCTGCAGCAGAAGAAAAGAAGGAAGAATATGATGATGAAGATGAAGAAGGAGGCTCTGGTTTCCAATCTCTTTTGGGGATGCCTGGCCTTAGTTCCCATAGAAATGGAACTGAAGGCGGTTCTCTAAATCTGACCTGCTTCTTCTCTGATTCATCCATCTTTTTCCCAAGGGAGGAAAAACTATGACTTTGAATGCTGGGGTGCAGTTATATAATAGGCTTCTTGAAGTGGTGGGCAGGTGTAGTTTCCACTAACGAGTGCGCGCGCGCACAGGGTTTAATAATGACTGTGCCATTTGTTGTGCCTGGGGATTAGGCAACCTGCCATCTATCCCTACTTAGTTCACAAGTGCCTAACTAAGCCATTATTATCACTATCAGACTTCATCAAATTCCATAGACCCATTGATTTTCCATTCCAATCACTCCCTACCTACTCCTATACCTCTTGTCTTCCATTCATTTGTTCTGTGTTTTGTGGTATATGACTATGTGTATCAAATTAAATGGCTGTCCATTCCATAAGATACAAAACTGTTCCTTGTTGGAGCTTATTCCTTATATGGGCCCAACACTCGAAAGCTGATGAGATATTTTTTACGTTGGGCCAAGCCGAGCTTGGGGACAGATTAGCCCTGGCCAACTTAGTCTTTATTAACAAAGTATTTTCCAAATTTTAAAATAATTACATCAAAAGAAGATGCAAATGGTGGATTATTAAATGGGATTTCTACAATTCTATGGGCTGATGATGAGCTAAGAGGTTTCATTTCTGTGGCCCATAGTGGCCCAAGGCAATCAAGTCAAATGACTTATCACTTCTTCCCCCCCCCCTTTTATCCCACTTTCATATCACCTGCCAGTTTTTTAAAAAATAATTAATCATTATTACTCTTTATTACTAAACCATCTATTTTTTATTATTAAACCATCTCTAATCACTTGTTTTTTTCCTAAATCGGGCATTTGTTTGCCAGAGAGAATTTGCATACAAAAATGGGGAAAAGGTCCCACCCACTGAAACTTCAAATAAAAAGACATGTGTAATCTTTATTTTGTTTAGCCACTAAAGTGTGGCCAAATGGAAATGATGATATTCATGAAAAATAAAATACATGTCTAATTTCATGACTAATTTTGTGAAAGAATTCCAATACGCTTATTATTAAAATAATAAATTTTATTTATTCTTCATCTTTTTGTTTTAAAAATTTAATTTGTTTTGTATTATTTGAATAGGCATTCATACGTATTGTAAATTCATAATTTACTCTCATCTGCTGATATTTAGAAAGAATTTTTTATTCATATATGTGGATGTGTGAACAAGTTGCTGAAAAAATAGATTTTTGTCTTTGTTAGATACTCTTAGTCTTGGATAATCTAATCAAACAATTAAATTAATCAATAGTGCCTTAACATAATTGTAGTTAGCCCTCAAGTGCCTTCTTACTTTTGGCTTTTTTATTGTTTCAATTTGATAAAATAAGTAAATGGAATGCTCATGTGAACCATAGCTTTATTCCATTTACACAATTCATTATTACGCCCATGAACAATGTTATACCATCTTCTTTTTCCCACTTCTCAATACTTAATTATATACTAATTTTATTCAAATATGTCTAAAAAAAATTTTTAGTACTTTAAATTTACGTTAAATTTTATTTTGGTTCTCTAAATTTAAAAATTGTACTTATAGTTTTTTATTTTTAAAGCCGTTAATTTTACTTAACAAAAAATAGTTATACATTAAATTTAAATGGTGATTCTGCCATTAAATACTAATAAAATATATTTAAATTTTAAAATATAAAAATAAGCATATTGAATAATCAATATTTAAATGTATTTTAATATCATTTAACTGTCAGAATAATGTTTACATGATCATTTTCCGTTAAGTAAAACTAACATTGTTAATATTAAATGACTTAAAGTGTATTTTTTAAACTTAAAGGATAAAACTGAAATTTGATATAAATTTAAAAAATTAAATATATAGTTTAACGGTTGAACCTAAATGTATATTTAACTTGCTAAAATATCAGACCAATAGATTAAGAATGTCAAGCATCAAATATCATGTGGATAAAAACCAAGCGGATGTATTGATTAATAACACTAAAATAATCAATTGTCACAGTTATTATCATTGTGACCTCATTTATTAAAGAATTGAATAATTGGTGCTCGTTAAGGTGTGATTTTGTTACATTGCATTCTAAAAAATTATAATTATTTATTAATAACATGTAACTTAATCTTATTATTGTCAATATAAAATAATTTTGAAAACGAACAATTATTATCAAAAATTAATAAATGATCACCAGATTATAACACATATTTAATAAACACCACATAGTTCATTTCCTATATAATTAAATGTCTTTCCATGCTAACTTGTAATGATTCTAGTGGAAAGAGCTTTATTTGCATAGGCACAATTACATAAAGCTTTCAATTTGACTAAGTAGAAAACATTTTGAGAGTCGCATCCAATTGAGTCGGACAATAAATTTTGTTCTTAATAAATTTTGGAATAAATTATTAATTACTTCATAAGTCCTATGGGGGTCAAATCTTTTTAGACACTCACCTTGCAAATCTGATCATTCTTCGATTCTCGATTTTTTTTTGTACGCGTTAAATAGTAAATTTATTTACCGAAATATTACACTGTGCAGATTATTTACCCAAATGCTGCATTTAAACTCGAGCAGCTGGAGGGCGAGAATGGGTTTGACCAAACTCGCCCGTCTGCTGAGCGAATTTGGCATAACTTGCCATCACTAAACCCAAACTCGCCCATTAAGTGGGTGAGTTGTGTTGTGGGCAACCCAAACTCACCCAAATTTGCCATCATTAAGCTCAAACAACGTCAGACCCCTAACTCGTCCACGTAGTGGATGAGTTCCTTACTCATCCACTACGTGGACGAGTAGGGGCAGGGGCCTAACAAATGTTAGGCCCTAACTCGTCCATTAGCTGGACGAGTTAGGGCCTTAATTTCCCAATTACGCTTTGAACTCGTCCATTTGGTGGACGAGTTTTGTACAAAAGCGTTCTCGCTCTTCACATGGGCGATTTTAAGTGTAGCATCTCGGTAAATACTCTACACAGTATAGCATTTGGGTGAAAAAATTTACTGTTTATCGCGTACAAAGAAAAAAACCTCGATTCTCATCTCTCTCTCATGATATGAACACAGCAAATATGACAATTGTGAGCAAACTGTGCTTTTCACATACGAAGCAGCAAAAGATCTTATCCTAATCTTTAAAAAATATTTCAAGTGATTTGTGAATTAAATACACAAAATTAATGTCATACCAATATATAGGTGAATTAATTGCTTACTAGTTTATGACTCACCATATGAACCACACAGAATGATTCTAAAACTAGTGGTGTAACCACGGAAGAACACCACCATCAACAATAAATACTAAACAAAGTGAGTATCCATCATTGTTAATGTGGATGGAAAAATTATAAGTTATTAGGGAATATTTCCACATGATTAGAGAAAGTATTTATGAATTTATATAATCATCACACAGCATTTCTTGAACAGAGTTTACTCAAAACTCAAATCATTTACACATAAATATATGTTTATACTATCATATACAATGATCCCACCAGCATAATTCAGTTAATGTAAAATCAAAGCCCACCTCAAAACCATATCAGAAAAACCGAACCCCAAGAAATCCAAATTCTCCACTCTGATTTCCCTTCTTCCGAAAGCATAATAAAAGTACTTGTTTTGAGTAAATTCTTATGGTCTGATTGATCTAAAATGGTCTAAATTTCTATCTGAGCTGACTAAATTTTAACTGAACAGTCAAGAGAAAAGAAAAGGAATATTATTCCCTCAACCAAAATTATGAAAAATCTCTCTAGCAAGGTTTCTGCAAATTAAGCAAACCAAGATTGAGGTTGGCACACTGAAACAGAGCTTGAGCAGTCATTTCTCTCTCAAATCTGCAGATATAATTCAACCCCACAAGCAGCTCAGTTATGGCGGCTTCAGTCTTTTCTCTATTGGCAAAAAACAAAGTCTGCAACAGCAACACATTATTATTACCATTTCTTTTCTGCACCAAATTCTGCTGCTCGAAGCTCCTTTCACTCTGCCACTTAATCATATTATGTGCCAATGGCGATAACCACGCCAGAATCCTCCCTAATGCCTCCCTCCATTCTTCTGCAAGCACAGCATCACTGGCAAAAAACCCTACTCCTTTCAATCTTGACCTTAACGATGATCTTATGCTATTGGGCAACATAGCGTACAGATCATCCCTTGCTTCTAGTCCAACCAAGTGAGGTGACTTTATCAACTTCTCCATCACTATGATCAAATTGGCATAGTGCAGGGCCAAAGCTGCAGCACCAAGAGTACTGGGAGGTGGCCGTAGGAGATTGCAATGATATTCAAAAAACCCAGATGTTGAATCATTCTTGTCATCTTCAAGCTCTGGACTTTTCAATGGCCCGGAAACAAATGTACAAGAAGAAGCGTTGTTCTGATTTTGATCTGAGGGGTAAACTACAGCTGAAGTTGATAGACTACGAGACAGAGAGGGAAAAGAATTGCCTATTGCAAAGACATGCTTGATTCTAGCTAGAACAGTGAAAATTGTCCTCACAAGCATTAGAACTACAGAATCGAAGGTTCTATTCCATAAAGATCTATCTTTCAGATCCTTTACCTCTTGTTTCTTCCAGAAAATCTTCTGTTGGAGCTCATATGCCTTCTTCTGCTCTTTGGTATCGTTACAGTGTTGCAGACTTTTTCTCAGCCCACTTTCTAAAACTGAAAGTTCGTCCATTTCTTTGTACAACGCTGCCGTAAGAGTCACGTACCGTTCCATTTTCTTGTGACAGGCTTCGATTTCTTTCGGGCCCAGGAGGAACCAGTTGTTCGGGTCGATCCCCGAATCGGCGAACCCGCTGAATATCGGGTCGAATGATCGGAGATTCGGGTCCTGGCATTTGAGACAGAGTCTAGAGACGGAATCGACAAGGATCCTGAGATTTTCGGCGAACTCTGCGCAGACAAGGCTGAGGAGGAAGGGCTCGTCGTTGGAGACAATCTTACGGACGCCTTCCAGGGAAACGGCGTCGTTCCGGAGACGGATTATGCTGGAATCGGAGAGGGAGTGAGAGAGGTGGAGGAGCTTCGACATGAGTCCGGCGATTTCGAAGGCCAATACTCCGACGACAGGTCGCTTATTGGATTTGAAAGACGGCTTCTTCAGGAGATTCGGCTTCAAGGGTCGAACGGAGTCGAAGCCGTTGGATACCGCAGTTTTGACCTTGACAAGCAAAGTTTCGAGAGCCATGAGGAATTTCTCAAGGTGCCAGAACGACTGAGTAGGAAGAAGATAATGGCGCTGGCACTGATTTTCTCTCTGGGTGGTACCGTGAAAAAACAATAAATCATAGGTGGACGGAAGAAGAAATGAAGATTAAGTGCTTATGAAAATCCATGAGAGAAACAGAACAAGAAAATTGTGGAGCCAGAAGCTCCATACACGAACAAGAAGGAGGAAGATGACGAAGTGGATATGGAGGAAACAATGGATCAGAGGTAGAGGGAAGAAATGAAGAAGATGATGAAGAAGTGTTTGTGAGAATCCATATAATGGGGAGAGAAAGATGAAATCAGATGAAAATAGGTTAAAGCATAGGGAAACAGAGGAAGAAGGAGGTGAAGTGGGTGGGTCGGGGGAGGGGGGGGGGCGGAGGAAGTGGGGAGTAAGAAGGGGGAGGTTAGAAAGTATATAACGGCGAAGAAGGAAAGGAGGCACATGCAGATGCAGACGCATGGGCAAATTGTGAAATCAGAAGGTCCATAAATAGAAAATTACATACAAGGACCTCCACTTTCCAGAATTTTTTAGATTCAGACATTTTTCTTAAGAATTTACATTTATACTCAATGGATTTTGTCTTGGAAAAATTGCTGAAATATCCTTACCTTGCAAATTTTATTGTTTAGAGGCACCCAGCCCAGAGAACCCTGGTAATTGATTCAAACAAGTTATACTTGAATATTTAAACAAGTTTCTCACATCTTCAGGAAGTAAATTTTGTAACGAAAGTTTTTTTTTTTAAACTTTTTTCTCTTTTTTCTTTTTACCTAAAAAAATTAAAGAGAAGCACTAATTCATACTCTTCTTGTTCTATTTATACATTACTTTTAACATATTTTACAAAGATTAAGAAAAACTTTAAATCTCATTAACTGTGCTTTAAGATTTAATAATTTTTAATTTTATCCTTATTTAATTTCCACGGTAACACATGAGAGCAAAGTTAATACATAATAAATAAAGAGTAAAATTGAATACTTACATAAAAAAATTTAATAATGTAATTTATAAATATAATCAAATAAAATGTGTTAGGACCATAGGACTAGGAGTAATTATGTAGTACAAAACTTTTGAAAATTTTAGAATAATAACCCATAATAAATATTATGAATATTATAGAACCATCTATAATGAGTAAAATGATATCACAAATATGCATATCATGATACTATTTATAACATGCCGAAAATATAATAGGATTTTTACAAAAGAAATCATTTGCATTTTGAAAATGTAATTGGATTTTTACAATAGAGATCATTTGCATTTTGAAAATGTAATTGGATTTTTACAATAGAGATCATTTGCATGTTGTCACTTCATACAAATATAACATTTTTGAGCTGCAATTTTGAGTTTGATTAGGGCCATTTCAGGTTATGATTCAGTCGCTATGAAAGCGCGTAGAAGCTTCACTCATCATTACATTAACTTACTTTACTTTTTCTGGTTAATTTTGTGGGAATAGTTCATAAAACTTTTAACTAAATTCTTATTTCTTTGATTTATTTGTACTCTCATTTCAGTTCTCTACACTGGATCCTATATTGTGTCCACATTCAACTCCTTTAAAAATTTCCCGACTTTGAAAAACTGGCCCAGAACTCTTTAATTAAATCGAAATTTTCATTGACCATGTAATGATGTGAATTTCATACATAAATATTAATAAAATATTATTAATTTACTTTCTTTATTGTTAATATTTTTATTTTCATGATACTTATGGTCACACGTCAAAAGAGGGCTTTTTTTTTTTTTTTGTGTTTTGAGGCAAAGGAACACTTTTTCTAAGGTGATGTTATATTATGGAAGAAAAGAGGGCCACATCATTATTGGCTGTTTCTCTTTTGAATTTTTATATATAAATCAATTGTTTTTGTTTCCATTGATTTGTTTGTTTCTCCTCTATTCTTAATTATTTAACTACTCTCTTGAATATTACCAACTTCGATTTGATTTCCCTCTCAATCTTCTCACATGCAATGAGATTAATATATGTTAAAAATATTATATAAACTATAATCATTTCAAAAAAAATAATTAACATAGTTATTATGCTTATAGGATTACCATTAAAATTTTAAGAAATCAAAATATATTTAAGATATTTTTCCAGTAATCAGATTATCAGATATGATGAAACCTGATATAACATGTACAGTTACTGACATCATTTAGTCTAAATTTGTTAAGAGTTTTGGGTCATTGATTGTAATTTTCCAAATGAAATGAGACTACCATTTTTGAAATTGTGATGAACAAGTTTTTATCTTCAGACCTGATCACATTTTCCCATCATAAGAATCCGAGGTCATAAAGTTTGTACGAAACACAAAAGGAGAAACAATTGCCATGTTAAGGACACTTTATTGTTTGATTAGATTGAGGGTATGTTTGGGAATAACTTTTGAAAAGTAATTTCACATAATTCGAAGTGAATATGTGAGAGAGTTTTGTCTCAACTTATGTGAAAGTGCTTTTCAGAAGTGATTGTCAAGCATGCTCTGACAAAGACTCAAAAGTTTTTTTATAGTAATCTCTGGTATTCAAAAGGTTTTTTTTTATCAATATTGTTTCAAATGTATTAAAAAAAAAAGTAAATTTATTCTAACAATAAAAAATTAGGGTTTAGGTTAACATTTTTTACGGTTAAATGTAATATTACCTCTTTTTCAATAATTTCAAGACAATATTAATAAAAAACTTTCAGATACTTACAACCCTTAAATGAAAACTTTTAGAACAAAATTGAACATTAACCTTTAAATAAATTATAATCATCAATTCAACTTTGATTAAGTAGAATGAGCTCAATATTTTTAACACAACATTTGGTAAATTTCACCAAGAGAATTATTCCATTTAAACTCAATAATAGTTAAATTAAAATTACCCAATATTATCTACCCAAAAAATCAATTACAACAAGAAATGCCATGTGAAAGGTGTTAGGATTGAGCGCTTACCATTAAGTCAAAAGTTATAGCTGTTAGTTAGGGTGCAACTCTATTTTTTTTAACCCTCAGTGAAGTAAAAGTTCAAATGATATGGTTCAATGATGACTTAGCCCCCTCAACTAGACCTCCGCCATGAGACAATTTCTGTCATACCTTATTCAACAATCTCCCCTTCAGCAATTGTCCTGCTGGGAATTAAACTTCGATATCAATTGTTAGGATCAAGTGCTTATCACTAGGCCAAAAGATATAGTTGTTAGTCAAGGCGCAACTCTATTTCCTTAACCCCTTAATTGGACCTTCGCCATGGAACAATCGATGTCACACCTTAATCAAGAAAAGGCTAATGGTCTCTTTCTGTTCATATTTATGTTGGGATTTTCTTAATTATAAAAAAAAAATAAGAAGAGTATTCTTTAATTTGAGAAGGAAATATAAATTAGCATGGAAAGATGATATGATGCATGTGTGTGCACTTATTTAAAATGAACATTCAATGGCTATAGCATGTTTGCCTGTGCATTTGTATTTCAAGTTTGAATGCGTTTAGTAATTAATAGCCTCACCATGTGCATGCTACACAAGTTTGGCTCTGCCTAGGCATTATAATTATTTGTCTTGCTTAATTAAATATTTGTTTCTTTGTATTATAATGCATGTCATGCTTGCAACTGATAAAGCGTTAGAATAAATGTTTACTTTAACCTTAAATATAAGAACTGAATTCATTTTGTTTTGCGAAATTTATGAATTTTTTATTCATTGCACCTTTTAAAGGAGTTTTTCGTCAAGGGAGTAATTTCTAAGTCAAATGATTAGAAATGGGTAATTGCAGAAAGTGAGCAAATATTTTTTAACAAAATGATTAACTTAATTAATTTTCTTAACATGTATAAAAAGTGTATTCAAGAGATGTTTTTTTTGGATAAGAATTGATGTGTTATTTTATGATTGAGAAGATGCTTTGAGTACAACCGAGGCCGATCTTCGTGAAGAAATAACATTAATCAATAAGCGATAATTACCAAATTTGAGGATCCAGATTTGGTGATTCATGCAAGTTTGAGATAAGAAAAAAATGAGTTTTCAAGTTTCTTCAATAATTTTTCATTAGAATTTTAGAAATTAAATTTATTTATAATAATTCATCAATTTAGGATCAAAAAGAGCAACATCTTCTTTAGGGTTAGAAAAATAATTTTTTTCTGTATCAAAATTTCATGGAAATAATATCTATGGTTCAATTTTTCATGAGGATTTTAGAAATCAAATTAATTTTTTAGAATTCATCCATTTCGAGCCATAAAGGCCACATGAGGGTCCTCTTATTAATTAATAAATAAATTAAGAATTGAAAATTAAAATTCAAGTTGACTTATATTTGGCCTAGCTGTATGATTCCTTGCTTTAATCATGCGGGTAAAAATATAAATTAAAGATACTAAAATATTAATGAAGTGGTGAGATGACTAAGAAGTGATAATATTAATAATGGTTTAATAAATTATTAGGTAATCTGAGTTCGGAAAATTAAGGAATCTAAAAGGACATTTTAACATATATTGGATTTTGGTGTGCTTAATTTGTCAATTTTCCATTATGATAGTTTCCTAAAATTTGGTTTTGGTTAGGCACTGTTCTTGATTTAAAGCAAGCCTAGAATACCCTATACACATGCTACCAAATTCAATTTTTTTGGCCAACCACATACTATCAAATATCAATTAAATAATTACACATTTTGTATCTTATATTAATTGTACAATCTCAACAATAAAAATTTGTTCAATTAGTAATAAGTTGACTCATAACCCATGAAATCACGGATTCAAATCTAACTATATGTAAGTATCTCTTTGAACCGGAAACATGTTATGACATTGATTGATAAACTCCAATAGGCCAATTCATTTAAATTTCATGTTACCAAAAAAATAATTGCACAATCTCTATATTTAAATTAACCAGCTCAGTTAAACTAAACAAAATGGAAGATTTAGTTATGATAAAAAAAACTTTCTATATCTTTTTCCATGGATCCTTTACTCATACTCAAAAAATTGGGAGTACTGATCCAATTAAAAAAACTTATGTTTTTGTAATTTCATAATTCAATTTGTCAATTTCAAATTGATTCTTTTTTAATATGAATTACGATAATATATATTATTCCTTGAATTGTTCGTTGAGAGGTAAAGGATTAAACCCCTTTTAAGATAAGAAATAAAGTTAATTAGTTTTAGTTATTTAGTTAGGTATTATTATTTTATTATTATATTAATATGTAATATGAATTCTATTCTATATTTATCTATATTTAATTTATCTATATTTACAAATACATACACAAATTTAGATTCGAACAGAATATATAGACATAATAGAAGTGAGCAGTGGGAATCGAACTTGCATCGTTAACCATGAAGGCTAGGGGTTATAGTCGACGTTGATTCATCATTTTTAACATCTCTAATTCAAAACCAAACTTGAAACTTTGGTTTCATTCAGCTCCTCTATGGAAGGGATTAACAAATGGAAGACGTAAAAAAAATGATATCTATAACATCTATGTCAACCCTTTTTTCTGAATCTGTCATAAAATCACTTAATATTACTTAAATTTTTATGAATTTAAAATTTGAAATGTTAATTTTAAGATGAGTTCTCATGCCTAGTAAGTTGCGTCTTAATACTTTTTACTTTTGGTATTGAATGATGGCTGATGATTATATCTATTATTTTAAAATCATCTTTCCAATTTGAGATATTTCTAAATTATATTATAATTTTATGATTATTTTTTAATGGCAATTAGCACTATAAACTGTAGTACTTCTTTTTTTTTGGCCAACACTATAAATTGTAGTACTTATGCAATAACAACACTTCACTTCTTTTTTTAATGCAATAACTTATAAGTGACCATGATTCTACATCCGATAACTCCTTGAGTTAAAAAAAAAGAAGAATAATTTGATAAAAAATAAATTTATATTTTCCCCGCATCTTAATTGCCTTAATGTCGCTTAGCAGAGAAAAATGCGGAAAGAAGGAAACAAAACACAAGTACCCAACTAA
>QFDD01004943.1:0-15823 GCA_006871305.1 Vachellia collinsii | reverse complement strand
CCACATTTGGCCATCCTTCACTTCTCAAGATGTCTGTGTGGCAAAAACTGGAACATAGCATCTTCACTCTGACTTCAGAAGCTTTAGGAGGGTCTACTTGTATCTCTTCCACTTTCACTCCCTCTCCTGGTCCCCAACATATTGCTCCTGCAATTTCTCCATCCAGAATCATGAGAAGATATATATAGATCATCTATTATCCTGAGGTTCACTACGGTAAGATAAATCATAAAGAACTCTAACGATGTTGTTGTTAGAATTATAATATAAATAGGAAGAAAGAAATTCAAACTGTAGGTGGAGATTATAGTATATGATACCTTTGCATGTGATAACTTGCTGTGAGCTGCTTGACATTGTATTATTCAGCTTACTTCACTCTCTGCAGATTCTAACAACGAGCTAGAGGCTTTGGCTTGCAGATCGAGGAAGGATCAAGCTAATATATATAGACACACACGCACTTAGCTTATCCTTGGTGCATTATTTGGATAAGGATGAGAGAAAATGGGGAGTAAGAAAATTGACGTGGTTTGGGGACTATAATGCAACTCATTCTCTTTCTGATGCCCTAATTTTTCAAACGGTTTTTTCTTGTTTCCTTTGATAATTTTACGTAAAATGAGTTACATCATCAAATATTTGGATAAAAAGACAATTATAGAAAGAGAAAGAGAAAACTAGAAGAAAAACTAGGCTTGGGGCCTAGTTTATCATTTTCAAAATAAACTCTTCTCTGTGTTTGGTCTCTCCATTCAAACATAAGGATAAAAAAAAACATTCTTTACTTTCTTTTCCACCATTTATTTTCTGCACTCGGTAACATGCCTTCCTCTGATGTCATTTACAATACTCCAACTTTCTAAATATTTTTTTTTCATTGTTCTTTTGATAATTAGATTTTACATAAAATGAGTAGCATTTTGATATCTTAATATGCTGAATGGTGCAACTGTAAATAATTTACAAGTTTTCAAAGAAATATAGTCTAAAATGAGCAACTGCAACTAACAATTGGACACGGCTCTCATGTCGGTTCTACCTCTCAAAACCTATGAAATTTATGATAGTTACATTGGTAGAGGGCCTCTCGCGCACTTTTCTTTAATGCTCTCTAAAGCCCTGACTTCTCAGACAGTTTTTTATTTTTCTAGTGATAATTAAATTATATATAAAATAAGTGACATTTTGATGTCTCAAAAGAAAAAATGTAAAACTTCTCCATTCCATCACCACAAATACCACAATGTTACTCATTTTATGTAAAATTTAATGATGAAAAGAAATAAGAAAAAAATCATTTGAGAAATTTTCAGATTACACACAGCATTGGATAATAGAGAGAGATGAGTGGTTAATAAGGCATACTCAATCGAAGTCAGATATTAATTGGGCGGGTCCTCTTAGGATGGAGCTACCATTAGCTAAACCTACCAATTAAACACGCGGAGATCATGATGATTACGTTGATATGGACACCATTCTGGAAATTTAAGTAACCTTTGAATCTGAAGTGTGAACTGTATGTGAAGATATTTTATATAATCAGGAAACTTTTAAAATGACATTCTAACATGATTTACCAGTCAGCTAGTTGGGGTAAGCCAAACCTTTTTAAACGCATATTTAAATATATATAATATTTTACTACATAATAAATTATAGATATTTATATATTCATGTATGTATATTTATCCACATATCTATATAAATAATATATATAATATTATTAGAAATTAAAAGTAAATTGGATGACAATTTAATGTACGTGTTTATTATTTTATATATTTGCATTTTATTTTATATATAATATATTATTGATTGAATAATAATTTTTATACACTTATATAATTATTAATTTCATAATTTTTATCTTTTAAAAAAATATTATTTTTAATAAAAAAATTTACAAATAAAATAAATATTAAATTTCTTACTTTTGTGTTGCCGCTAAAAGTCCTACCTTTGGCGACGACTCAAAAAAGTCACCACTCAAAATCTGGTCTTCAATAGTGATTGAAAAAAGTTGCCGCTGAATGTGTCACCTTCAGCAATGACAAAAGTTCACCACTGAAAGTCATCTTCAATGGTAACAGAAAAAGTTGTCGCTAAAAGTCTTGCCTTTAATGGCAACAGGAAAAAGTCATCGTTAAAAGTCTTTTTTTTTTGTATTGAATGTGTGTATTTTGTGTGTGTATTATACACGATTTCATATGAGTTATATAATTAGCGTGTACAGCCTTTCATTTTAGCATTGAACAGATACCTAATTTACATATATGAAGAAAATTAATTAAATTAGTTATTTGTATTTATAAAAAAATTTGTTGATTTTCCTAAAATATCATTTTTAAGTATTTCAATTGTAACTACCCCTTGACATGAACTTCTTTATTTTTTCCATCAATAATAATGGTGTTAAAAAAATATTAATTCAGGAGACAATATATATACACTGGGACTAGAGGTAGAAATAAATTAGGTGACCTATGGCTTAGCTTGTTTAAAAATAGGAGTAAGTTTAGGACTTTCGAAGGCCTATTTCTTTTAACATCCAAGGTTTAGACTCACTGAAAAGTGGGTCTGCTATAAATTTATAATATTGTATTCTTGGATTGATTTATATATGTAATTACAACTAATTTCGGCTTGCTTAAAGGTGGCCTATTTTTGGCTTATATGAAGGTCTAGGTTGCATGGCGGAGAAGGCATGTTTTTGGCCAATATAGCACTATGTCATATTAGTCTATTTAAAATTTTTAAAATGGCATGTTTTTTCAAATTCGTTACAGGTTAACCCAAACCTATATACATGTTAAGTTTGAGTTGGGAAAAAAAGCCTATTATAAGCCACAGGCCAAATTCAAACCGATTTGTTATAAGGATAAAGAATATCCTATTTCTATCCCTAATTGAGATATTACATGTGTTTTAACTTATATAATTAGTTACTCAGGCTTGATCCAACATTGGACCCTCGTATGCTTGGGCAAAGAGTACAATAAGGTAACAAATGTGAAATTAATCACCGTACTTCGTTTCTTTCTTTTTTTGATAACATCGTACCTCGTTTCTATTTGTTAAGTAGACTATATTCTTTCAATTATCAGATCGTCAATAAAAAATGTCCCTACATCTTGAGGGATCACTTTGGAAAATGTATTATTGAGGGAAATTAATAAATTGGGCCCCATTCAATTAGCCAGAGTCGGCAAGTTTCATGATCGGTTAGTTAGATCATTTATAGCCCGTTTGGTTCAATTACATGAAAGAGGAATACATGTAATCCTGATGCATTCTATTAATTACATAGTTTGGTTGGTATGGTAATGCAATTGAATGTAATCCTGATTACAACGGATTATGTCAAATCAGGTAATCCCCATTAGATAACTTTGGCTACGTAATTTGGATTACAGCTTGTATGAATTAACATATAGTTACTTGTATCTTTCATAAATAAGTATTTATACATGTATATTATTCATTTTTTGTCTTGATAAAGTTAAAAAGTTTATTTCACATTTTTTTATTTTTCATAAATTAAATATAAATTCTATTTCATGATTCCTTTATAACATATATACCAAACAAATGTTATATAATCATCATTACATTTCCATCCGTTACATTCCATTGTATTTCTATGAACTCCATACCAAATGGGCTATTAATGTTTTTGAATATGATTCCATCGTAGATAGCTATCTTTGCTGCACACGTTTGGGTTCTTAGAGAAGCCTGTGCCGTTGGACATTTTTATCAAAATTTGTTACTAAAGGACTATACATAAGGAAAATTCCACATAAATATCTTGAAATTGATAAAAAAAAAAAAATAGAGGCATATATTAGGGTATTCAATATCTAAAACACACTGATTCAGTCCAGTTGGAGAAATATGGAATAATTGAATGTTTGTAAAAGATGACAAAATCAATTTCACGTATTTTAATTTTGTTATTGTCATCTTTCACAAACATTTAATTATTCCATACTTCTCCAAATGGTCTGAATCAATGCGTTTTAGACATGATCCAAACGTATATACCTCACTGACCCAAACGTTCCATGCCAAAAAATTGATTTTAAAATATGTTAAATTTACTTCAATTTTGGGGAACTCAAGAAGGCAATAACAAAATTAAAATATGTCAAATTGATCAAGTCGGAAATGGTGAGGTATATGTGGCTTCGACATGAATTCTTCAAACATGAAGGAGTTACTAAAGGTCCGTTCCCATTAAAGAATTGATAGGAATGGAAGAGGATGGAGATGAAGATAAAGGAAAATTTTTTGCAATGTACTGGAATGAAAAATGATTTGATATGAAAATTCATGTTTGGTTGGGTTAAAACAGTGGTAATTAGATAGGTAGGGAAATGCTTAAAATGACCATGATACCTTTTTAACAAAATATAGAAAATGATATTTGAAGAAGAAAATTAGGTGCTAATGATATATATATATATTAATGAAATTTAAATAACTTTATAAATAACCATGAGTTACCCATCTAAGCTACTGCAGGAGCATATAATGGATGGGAAAATTGGTTCCCATCAAAATCAATGGGAAGAGGTTTTCCCATGCATAAAGGAAAATCAGTCATCGGAAAATTTGTGAACTAGACGCTCATGCACAATGAAAAATCCTGATTTTCCTTTTTCCTGACCTGATTTTGATATGAACTCTGGTTCATATATTACTGGCAAACGAAAATTTTAGCACGGTTGAACACGCACACACGAATAAAGGAGCTTTTGTATGGTCCGTAGGATTTCAATTCTGATAAAAAATAGACGAGCTTTTGTCCATGTTTGGTACGAATCTTTAACCATGCAGACTCTCTATATATTCATACCGCTGTCAATCACAAAACATAGTAACGAATATTACTATGATGTGTGTGTGTGTGTATCCTAATCCTTTTCTTTTTGCTCAGAAAGAATTCAATGCATTGTGTTGCAGCTTAAAACATGACTACGAAAACAATTAATGATTACAAGAAAGAGAGACGTATGGTACTAGAATAGTGGTGGGTGAGGATAAAATTGAATATGTATATACTTTATATTTTATCTTTGCTCACGTTTGAAGTATGAAGTTTATAAGGAGTGACAGACCAAATTATTTTGTGATTTTTTCATTAAAACTATTGGACTTGTTTGAACAGATTGAGCTGGCGCTTCACCAATTTTTATAGTGTATGACTGATTTCAATTATTGATTATTTTTTTTCCTGATCTTCCCCTACTTTGAATCGAACCAAGTAGACTATTTCAATTATTTTTTTTAATCAAAATTTACCGGTTTTGTCTGATTTTTATAACCGAATGTAATTAAAGTATCACTATTAAGTTCATCATTATTCAGTCTCTCAGTAACACATTGAACTTGTTCATTATTGTCATCAGCTGTGCTGTAAACCCTTTGTTTGGGCTATAGCATACTTCTTTATATAAGGTACAGATAATATTACGTAAATAAAAAGAAGTTTGATTTGGATATACTTTATATTTTATCTGTGCCCACTGTGAAGCTTAGTAGTAATGATTATTCATACATAATAAGATACTTGAAATAAAATAATCACCCTCATTCCTGGAAAGCAATATTGGATTTAGTTGCTAATTCGTTAAATGAGAGCAGGTCTACTGATAATTAAGTTACATCTCAAATATTATAATTCAGAAAGAAAACTAAATTTTTGGATATCACATCTAGATGATAACTTTGATGCAATCTAGCTGTTCATAGAGTTCAAATGCTTTACCTATCTCTATCTCTGTCAAAGGAACTTCATGGGTCCGGAGTTCATCAAGAGGGAAATCCTGCAAAGAATATGAAAATATTCTATTTAATATGATACCCAAAAAAGAGAAAATATTCTATTATTATCCTCAATAAAATTAAACATGTCCCTTATGATTAACATTACTAACAAAGTACATTCAATTTATTAGATTGGCATGTTAATGTTCACACTGTTTTCGCGTTTGGTGGCTAAAATAGGAAGGTCAGATTTGGCTTTCAACCCTCCGAAAATGGAACCCTTTAAATTTCTTCCAAGAATAAGACCCAACCAGTTGAGCTGCCTATGTCCTTGGTCTCCGAACTGCTATTGTCTTTCGGTCCCCTGCATGTGTGTGTGTGTGTGTTACTAAGTACTTGTAGAATTACAAGTTCTTTTCATCAATTTGAAAATCATAATATTTAAAAAGAGAATATCTAATTGTTAAAAAAGACTTATCTTGGTAGATGCCTGATGATTTGAAAGTTTACGACTTTGGTAGATTCTATGGCTTGAGTGAACATAGCGTCAATACCAGTGCACTCAAAAGAATACTCCAAACACACATACTCATGTTAGATATAGAGCAAATGTGTGTTTGTGTGTATACTATACACGATATCATATGAGTTATATAATTAGCATGTACCCCCTTTCATCTTAATACTGAACAGAGACCTAATTTAGATATAGAAAGTAAATTAAATTAGTTGTTTGTATTTCTAAAAAAAATGTTTGTTGTTTTTCCTAAAATATCATTTTTAATCATTTAAATTGTAGCTACCCTTTGACAGGAACTTCTTATATAGCACTATGTCATATTAGCCTATTTGAAATTTTTAAAAATTCATGTTTTTTTAAACTGGTTGTAGGTTAACCCAAACCTTTATACATGCTAAGTTTCAGTTGGAAAAAAAAGGCCTATTAGACTATTTCCACCCTTAATTATAGGCCAATGCCAAATTCAGGCGAACGTGTTATTGAAAAAGCTTGGCATGTTAAGGACAAATGATGTACTATTTCCACCCTTAATTGGGATATTAGACTAGCTACACTTAGAAATGTATAGATGGTATATTATGAAATTTACTGAAAAATCAATGAACTAAATTTAGAAGTAGTGTTATTAGTAAGTTATCGTGTATGTTTGTAATGTGTTTTAACATATATAATTAGTTACTCAGGCTTGATTCAATATTGGACCCTCATATATATTTCGGCAAAGAGTATAATAAGGTAAATAAATGGGATACCTCGTTTCTATTTATCAATTGGAACATATTTTTTTTTTCAATTATCAGATCGTCAATAAAAAAATGTGCCGACATCTTGAGGGACCAATTTGGAAAATCCATTATTGAGGAAAATCAATAAATTGGGAACCGTTATTTTAGCCAGAGTCGGCGCATTTATTTGTTTACTTTTCTGAAATAAATAAAAATCAAGACTTTATGGTCCAGCGATGCAAAAGTTGGGTGAATCCTTTAACGTTTTTGACTATGATTCCCATCATATATAGTTAGCTGTCTTTGTTGCTCACGTCTTGTAGAAGCATGTGCCGTTGGACATTTCTGTTAAAATTTGTTACAAAAGGACTATAAATAGGGAAAATTCCACGTAAATATCCTTGAAATTGATAAAAAAAAAAAAAGGAAGAAGAAGACATATATCAGGTTATCCAATATCTAAAACACTGATTCATACCATTTGAAGAAATATGGAATGATTAAATATTTGTAAATACCCTTGAGTTATACGGAAACAGGATACGAAACTCAAATAGGCAAATAACAAAATTAAAATAATCAATCGCGAAGTCGGAAATGATGAGGCACATGCATGTGACTTCGCCATGAATTCTTCAAACATGGGGGAGTTACTTAAATGATTTTTGGAATTTACGAAACTAAAGTAAGCAATAACGAAACTAAAGTAATCAATCGCAAAATTAAAGTAACCCCATCTTTAATTGGTTAGAAGTCAACCGTTTGTATTTTGATATGATGAACTCTGCTTCATATTGTCACACCCCTTTTATTTAGCTCAGCCCAATCTAGACTTCTTAATTATTAGGTGCAGCTATTCTAAGCGTGTAAGTCATGTTTTTATAAAACAGTCTTTTTTTTTAATTTCCTTAAATTGAGCTTTTCTGAAAATTTTTGATTTATTTTTCCAATAACTTTTATACAAGTTGTTTTTTTTTCAATTAAATCCAAAGTGCCGGATTTGATCATAGGTCATTACTCTTTATTTACAGCTTGAAAAACATTTTCTTTCGACAACCCTTCTCCTCATGTCTACCTTTTGTTTCATATTACTGTATACATAATTTATACAATCATATATACATCCTAATCTAAGTCATCCAAGCTTATATCAAAATAAAACATTAAACTTCTAATTAAACCAAATTATATGTAAAGTGGTTCTTCCGTCTCCATTCTATTCTTCTTTTGTCACCAATTCTTGGCCTTTCATGCTACCCCGCCTCTACTGTATTTTGTTGGAAATGGGGGGTAAGATTCGAAAATCCCCATAGAAACCAAGGTTTATCATATAGTTATATATAAAATTCACAATCATGTAAAAATAAGCCACATGTTCATACGGCATATACGGTAATAGTACACATCATGAGGTCCCACCTCAACATTATATGGCAATAATTTACGGCCCAAGGTTCCACCTCAACATCATACAGCAATAATTTACAGCATTAGGTTTCACCTCAACATCATATGGCAATAATTTATGGCACATCACATGGCACATACAATCATGTAGAATTAAATACATAAGAATAAGATAAAAAAGGTTTATATCTGTATTCCTTTATTTACCTTTATCTTCTGTAGTATCCCCTTTTTCAATCCTTCTCGGGGTGTTTAAGCAGATGTCAAATCCTAAAACATAAACGTATATTATTACATTAATTATACTCTTATTCAGCTTTATTTAACTCCTCATTTTCTCCTAATCTCATTTCTACTCCCTTTACGTTATTTGATTTTCTTTTCTTGAATTATGAATTATTTTTCAATAATTTTTAAAAAAATTATAACTTATTCCATAAAATTCCAAAATACAATGGTTCAAGAATCTATTTGAAGCCCTATGTATTCTCTTTCAACGATTATTAGCATTCACTAAATATAGTCTATAAATATTCTTAAATAAATACTCAAAAGCTGCAGCTTGTTAAACAACTTTTACATTTTCCAGATTTTAGAACTGAACTTTATTGGTTCATAAATTGTAACCTAATAATCCAAATAAGGCATTCTAGTACTCATTTTAATCTCATCATGAATTTTCCCGAATTTCATGATCAATAAATACCAATTGACTTGTTAAAAGTTCCCTCAAATATAGCTGCTCAAATATTAAACTTTGTTTTACTTCCTCAAGTTCTCTAATATTCCCACATGCATGAGCTTACATATTTGTACACACCCACATGCACAAATATGAATATAGCTATACACTAGTACGCATGTGCGTGTGTATAGTCTTACTTTGCAAAAATTATCTTTAATATCTCATAGATATTTTAGAACTTTTAAAGAATAACTTCTTAACACCTTCATTAGTTTCTATAGACAATAGCTTCTAACGATTTTTGTATGCATATATACTTAATTCTAGATTTTCATATTACATATATACATGCAGATACATACGCATGTACCTATATAGCTCACAGGAATAAACCAACATTTGCAGTTACCAACTTCCAAATCGTTGAAAATTATCTATTAAAATTCATTTACATAACTGTAGTTTTATATTATCAAAACTTCTCAAAATACCAACTTTAAAAATTTCCTTTGATCAGACTAAAATTACTACCATTATGAAGATAAAAATATATAGAACAATTTTTTGAAGAAAATTTGTTGAAACGAAGATATTTTAATTATATAAATTATCTCAAAAGAATGAATTCAGAGTTACACGTCTTCCCTCTCTCCTTGGATATGCAAATTTCGAAAGGAAGGAGACGGTTGGGGTATTTATAAACCCCCCTCAATACATCTCTCTCGACATCTCTCACGCTTTCCTTTCTTTCCTCTTTTTGACTTTCCTTCTCCTTGTTCCTTCCTTCTTTCCTTTTTCTTCGTTTGCTCTTTCTTTTCTTTTCTTTCTTTTTTGTCTTATTCTTCTTCTTTCCTTCTTCCTGCAGCCTTGCCGACACCACTTCTTCTTCTTCCTCCCTTTTTTACCTTTTTCTTCCACCTTTTTACCGTCACTTCTTCTTCTTCATCAATTTTTTTTTTACTTTTCTTCTCTTTTTGTCTTTTCCTTTCCTTTTCCAATAAGTACGAAATGCTATAAGATACTTCAATAAGTAACTCTTCCTTAAATTTGACCCTCAATATATAGAATGATTCCTTTCCTTTTCCAATAAGTACGAAATGCCACACAATTAATGTGACGAAAATTTGCAGCTGCACATGGACAAGAAACATAGACGACGTACGTAAAGAGACGTGACCCGCGAGACGACACCATATGCCCATATAGCCCCAGAGAGAACGACAATGAAAAGATTATTAATTAATAGTTTGCTGTGATCTTTAACCTGTCAAACTCATGTCTTTTCCGTATCCAAGCTCAATAATTGAAACTTAAAAGTTAGACAATACATGTTTTTTGAGTTATTTTTTCTATGTAAGTCAATCGTTAAAATTTCTTTTGTATCTGTGAATTTGATACTTAGTATCATGGAGGTTGAGTTTGGATTTTCTACGTTTCTAATACACTTTCATTGTTGGATATTAAGACTAGTCTAGTTTGTATTTGAAAGATGTATTTACATACCATTCACTCTTGAAATTTTTATTCAATTGGAGATTTGAACTCATAACTTTAATTTGTGAGTGATTATGAGTCCAAGTCCTTAACAAATGTATCAATCTTTATTGACTAGTGTGTGTGCGTGCGCGCGGGTGCGCGTGTTTCCATGTGGTAATGGCCTAATCTCTTTAACTAATTGGATGCCCTTCAATGACTTATCATTGATCCCAACAGTAGAGTATTGATTAGTGATCACAAGAAGCTATCTCTTGAGACGTGATATTTTTCTCTTGGCACGGGTCAGTTATTGCTATTTGCTATGGCACTTGGTAGATTTTGTGATGCTAGGCATTTTAGTTATATTCATAGTGATATATAAAGTATAATGTTTAGTTTATTTTAGGATAATATAATGTAAGATTATATCAACTTATTGTGAATGGGGCTCCTTGAACGTCATCAAGTCAAAATTAGTAATATTTTAAGTAACTATTTAATAACTTTTACAATTATATGTTACTTCAATGTAAGAGCTCTTTATTTTCGAAAAAAGATGTAAGAACCATTTAACTAATTTGGGTAAATTAAGGAAACTAAATAAATCAATTAATCGTAATAAATGTGACCTAATCTCCTTATAAATCGGATTATAAGTTATCTAAATTAGTAAATCTAAGAGATGAAGTGGTTTAACATTAGAATATAAGATCGTGAATTAAATCTTAATGTAATAAACGCTATTTGCATATACACAAGCACTTTCATGTTAGTCGAAATAAAAATCATTTTACATATTTGAATATAATAATATCATTTAATTTTAATTGACACAAATGATATTTAGGTAATTCTAATTATTTAAGAAAACATATCATACAAGAAACACTTACAACGAAAAATAAAAAGCTAAGCACTATTAGACAGTAAATGACAACGTAGATAACCTTCACGATAGGATTTGAATCTTGATTTGCGATAGTCACAACATTTATTAACATGAACATCAAAGCAAGAACATCTCGGGCCTATGGACCTCATCGATTTAGCCCAACAATTCACTATTGGACCCCATTGTCATACCCCTCTCGCATATGATCTTAATGAAACAACTATATAATAAAATAAGTTTATTTTTAAAAATATATTTATTTTTCCAATATCACGTCGACATAAAAACCATAATCCAATCTTACAAGTACTCCAATAAAGTCACCCCACCAACCAGCTGGTGTTTATTCCATAATATTATGGACCATTAAAAACTTGATATTTTGATGATAATTTTGATGCATTCTGGCTCTTTGAACAGTTCAAATGTTTTGTTTATCTCTGTTAAAGAGACTTCATGGGTCAGAAGTTCATCAAGAGGGAAATCCTGTGAAAAAAATGAAAACTATCCATTATAATAATCTGCAAAGTGAAATCAAATCTGATTAACATTATAACAAGAAAAATATTACAACTGCTCCATTCCATCACCACAAATACCAAAATGTTACTCATTTAATGTAAAATCTAATGATGAAAAGAAATAAGAAAAAAATCATTTGAGAAGTGTTCAGATTACACACGGCATTGGATATTAGAGAGAGATGCGTGGTTAATAAGGCCTACTCAATCGAAGTCAGATATTAATTGGGCGGGTCCTCTTAAGATGGAGCTACCATTGGCTAAACCTACCGATTAAACACGCGGAGGTCATGATGATTACGTTGATATGGACACCATTCTGCAAATTTAAGCAACCTTTGAATCTGAAGTGTGAACTGTATGTGAAGTTATTTTATATAATCAGGAAACTTTTAAAATGGCATTCTATCATGATCTACCAGTCAGCTAGTTGGGGGAAGCCAAACCTCTTTTTGGTTGAAATCCCTCGGCCTTTGGGTTGTGGAGTTCATGTGTTTGGAATAATCGGTATCTGCTAAAGAAGATTATATATATATATATATATATAACATGTTTTTGTGTTGACAAACAAGACATAGACCAAATCATTACAAAAAAACTGACTTTTAGCAGTGACTAGTATAAAAAGTCGCTGTTGAATGACTTTTGGCGGTGATAAGCCGTCGCCAAAGAGTTGCCATTGTAGTGTTACCGTCAATACTTTCACAGTCATTAAAAATAATAATAATCACTCTGGTAACTGCTACAACATCACCAGCCCACGCCACGTAACCTACAACTGCCACATCATCGCCATTCATTGCAAACCATGTGTTGCCACATATATCCCCACCTTAACTATGCCATATGTTACCGGCTAAAATTTTGCCTTCTCTAAAAATTGAACCTCCAACCTCTTGGGCGCACACATGAGCTTTTGCTAGTTAAGCTTCAATGACTTTACATACTTTAAACGCATATTTAAATATATATGATATTTTATTACATAATAAATTATAGACATTTATATACACATTCATGTATGTATATTTATCCATATATCTATATATATATATATAATATTATTAGAAATTAAAAGTAAGTTGGATGACAACTTTAATGTACGTGTTTATTATTTTATATATTTGCATTTTATTATATATATAATATATTATTGATTGAACGATAATTTTTATACACTTATATAATTATTAATTTCATAATTTTTATTTTTTTTAAATATTATTTTTAATAAAACAAATTTACAAATAAAATAAATATTAAATTTCTTACCTTTGTGTTACCATTGAAAGTCCTAATTTAGCGGCGACTCAAAAAAGTCACTGCTAAATGTGTCACCTTTAGCAACGACAAAAGTTTGCCAATGAAAGTCATCTTCAGTGGTAACAAAAAAAGTTGCCGCTGAAAGTCTTGCCTTTAGCAGAGATAAGAAAAAGTCATCATTAAAAGTATTTTTTTTTTGTATTGAATGTGTGTCTATTGTGTGTGTATAATACACAGTTTCATATGAGTTATACAATTAGCGTGTACCCCTTTTCATTTCAATATTGAACATATACCTAATTTACATATATGAAAAAAATTAATTAAATTAGTTGTTTGTATTTATAAAAAAATTTGCTGATTTTCCTAAAATATCATTTTTAAGTATTTCAATTGTAACTACCCCTTGACATGAACTTCTTTATTTGTTCCATCAATAATAATGGTGTTAAAAAATTATTAATTCAGGAGTCAATATATATATATACTGAGACTAGAGGTAGAAATAAATTAGGTGGCCTATGGCTTAGCTTGTTAAAAAATAGGAGTAATTTTGGGACTTTAGAAGGCCTATTTCTTTTAACATCCAAGGTTTAGACTCACTGAAAAGTGGGTCTGCTATAAATTTATAATATTGTATTCTTGGATTGATTTATTTATGTAATTACAACTAATTTCGGCTTGCTTAAAGGTGGCCTATTTTCGGTTTATATGAAGGTCTGGGTTGCATAGCGGAGTAGGCATGTGTTTGGCCAATATAGCACTATGTCATATTAGTCTTATTTGAAATTTTTCAAAATGGCATGTTTTTTCAAATTTTTTACAGGTTAACCCAAACCTATATACATGCTAAGTTTGAGTTGGGAAAAAAAGCCTATTATAAGCCACAGGCCAAATTCAAACCGATTTGTTACAAGACAAGCTTGACCTGTTAAGGATAAAGAATATCCTATTTCTATCCCTAACTGAGATATTGCATGCCTAAGTTCACGTTAACTACACTTAGAACCGTATAGATTGTATATTATGAAATATACTAAAAAAATCAATGAACCACAGTTACCGTGTATGTAATTTGTTTTAACATATACAATTAGTTACTCAGGCTTGATCCAACATTGGACCCTCGTATGCTTCGGCAAAGAGTATAATAAGGTAAACAGATGGGAAATTAATCACCGTACTTCGTTTCTTTCTTTTTTTGATAACATCGTACCTTGTTTCTTTTTGTTAAGTGGACATTTTTTCAATTATCAGATCGTCAATATAAAATGTCCTTACATCTTGAGGGACCACTTTGGAAGATGTATTATTGAGGGAAATTAATAAATTGGGCCCCATTCAGTTAGCCAGAGTCGGCACGTTTCATGATCGGTTAGTTAGATCCTTTCATGTTTTTGAATATGATTCCATCGTAGATAGCCATCTTTGTTGCACACGTTTTTGTTCTTGTAGAAGCCTGCGCCGTTGGGAAAATAAAAGATGGAATAATTGAATGTTTTTAAAAGATGACAAAATCAATTTCACGTATTTTAATTTTGTTTTTGTCATCTTTTACAAACATTTAATTATTCCATAGTTCTCCAACTGGTCTGAATCAGTGCGTTTTAGACATGATCCAAACGTATATACCTCACTGACCCAAACGTTCCATGCCAAAAAATTGACTTTAAAATATGTTAAATTTAGACTTCAATTTTGCGGAACTCAAGTAGGCAACAACAAAATCAAAATACGTCAAATTGATCAAGTCGGAAATGGTGAGGTATATGTGACTTCGCCAAGAATCCTTCAAACATGAAGGAGTTACTAAGGGTTTGTTCGGATGAAAGAATTGATAGGAATTGAAGAGAATTGGAATGAAGATAAAGGAAAATTCTTTGGCATGTGATGTTTGGTATGTACGGGAATCGAAAATGGTTTGATATGAAAATTCATGTTTAGTTGGGTTAAAATGGTGTAAGATAAGTAGGAAAATATTTAAAATGACCTTGTTACCTTTTTAACAAAATATATAAAATGATATTTGAAAATATATATTTGAAGAAGAAAATTAGGTGTTAACTAATATATATTTTAATGAAATTTAAATAACTTCATACATAACCATGAGTTACCCATACCGTGCATATAGTCAAAAGTACTGCAAGAGCATATAATTTTATATCTTTAACCACCTGCACATTATGGGTAAGCCATGGTTATTTGAAATTTGAATAATTTTATTTTTAACTATTAGCTAACTATGACTTGCATTTAGTCAAAAGAGGAGTAGAAGTGTCTTCCAGATTTTCCACCACCGATGAAAAATGGATGGGAAGAGGTTTGATGAGAATCGATTTTTCTATGCATAAAGGAAAATCAGCCTTTAGAAAATTTGCGAACCAGACGCTCATGCACGATAAAAAATCTGGATTTTCCTTTTTCTGACCTGATTTTCAGCTATCCAAAAGGACCCTAAATGATTCTTGGAATTTACGAAACTAAAGTAAGCAATAACGAAACTAAAGTAGTTAACCGCAAAATTAAAGTAACCCTATCTTTAATAGGTCAAAAGTC
>QFDD01004942.1:0-20375 GCA_006871305.1 Vachellia collinsii | reverse complement strand
AGAACCAAGGTAAGCAGCACTAACTGAGTTACTTGGTGCTCTGAGAACCCATAAGAACTTCTTACCACTCAGTTCCAAGCCAAGAGCTAGTTCATCGATTTGGCTTTGGGATAGTGTCCCACCACTTCCAAAAGAAACATATAAAACAGAGCTAGGAGGTTGATTCTCCAACCACTTCAGGCACTCTGACCCATTTTCTTCACCATTTGACCCGGTTTGAGTAATGGGTCCGACTGGATACACAGGTGGATAGCCACTTTCCTTCTGTGCCATGGCTCTTATAGCCCTCTCTTCCATCTCCATGAAGCTGTTAATCAAAATCCCATCAACAGATAACAATGTTTTGCTTAGTTGGAGAAAGTTCTTGTAAGATTCAGAGGACCGGTTTTCAACCGGTTCGGGGAGATCTCTTCCATAGAGTGGGACACAACCAGGAATATGGATAGGTTCTGGTACGTCTCTGAACTCACCAGAAATCTCTTCGTGGAGGGTTGGGAGATGGAGGCAGAAGGAAAGCGTTGAAGCAGCCGAATAGAAATAAATGAAAGACAGAGTGTTGAGTTCCTTCGCGAAACTTAGTACCTCAGCTGCGAAAGGGTCAACAACTAGTGCAGCCAAATGAGATTGGGAATTCAAGGACTCCAACTCGTGCTGTAAAGATGGCAAGGACCTGGTCATTGTGAGTTGGATTTGGATTGCTAAGGGGGCATCTTTGGGTAGGTCTTGTTTGGTGATAGGAGGAAGAAAAATGGCATCGATGTTTGAAGGAAGATTTTGAAGGTACGCTATGGAGGCAGAAGGAGGAGATTCTAGTGAGGGGATGATGAATGTGACATGAAAATCTGGGTGAAGCTGAACAAGTCGCTTGGAGAACTCAAGAAGAGGAATGAGATGGCTAAACCCAGGACTGGGAACAACAGCTATGTGTGTTGTTTTCTCCATGGAAATCTCAGAAGAAAGGCTTGAGATAGATGAAAACTTGGATATCGACGTTTGTAAATATGTTGGTTTGTGTGTTTGGAGTGTTGAAGGATTTGATGCTCTTATATAGAAATAGAATAGAAGGCTTGAGATGGTATTACTGTTACTACTACTTGTTCGGAAAGCTTGTCGTTTAGCTTTAGAAACTTCTCTAGAAAGTGGTGTGACCCACCTGGAGGTTGTTGTGTTGACTTGTTTCTGAGTTTGGCTTTGATTTTGATACTCCAAATTCTCAGTCAAACTACTCTAAAGTGGAGCTGGTGATGTAAGTACTCACGTCGGTCTGTCTCCTACATAATAATATTCTTTAAGACTTCTTTTCTTGGGGAGCAAGAGCATTGGATTTTAAAAAAAAACAAGTTCATCCCATGTGATGAAATTAGAATAAAGGTGAATCCTAAGGAATCATTACTTTCAATATGATGAAGTATAAAAAGGAATCTGATATTTTTTTTTTAAACTTCACGATTTGACACACATGCTCAACAGGCGTAGTAATACGTTTAGAATCTGTGACCTCTCTCTGGAAAATAATGTTAAAAAAACTGGATGGGGCATTGAAGAAATTAAATTAACATTTGGATCAAATTTGATTTTTGCCACAAATAGTTCTGCAACAGTTTACCATCAAAAGATGCATATCCTTATAGTTAGATGCAACAAACTTTTTATGATGATGTCTTTTTTTTAAGGAATTAAAGTAACATTCATTCTAAAATCTCTAGAGTATTTATACAAAAATCAAAGAAGAAAGATTTTAGTGGCCAACCAGAGATTTGAGGGTCACAAAATACCTCATGTTACTATGATATTCTTGTCCAGGGAATGTTACTTACTAATAGTTGGGTTCACAGAAATCAATTATTAAATTTAATACTTTTATCACCGAGTGTTTAGATCGAGTGACTGTAAATTGTTCCAACTTAACTAGTGATCTCATGTTTAAACACTGGATATGTAGCTTTGATAATTACTTGATGGTAGCAAGGTTTTCCTCTCTGTGGGTTTACATTTCTGGCAGTTGTTGAAGGCTCTGGATACTAAAAGAGAAATAAAAAAAAATTAATGCTCTTGTTTGATTCTCAGGACTATAAATTTGAAGGGTGACCTACGTGATGACTTACATCATCACCTCCAACTTTGACTGAAATTTGGACTAAAATAAATAAAAGTTTCTTGTCATTTTATTAATCAAAGGCAAAGGCAGAAACAACCACCTGGTAGGTGGTGACGTTTCCAAATCCAAGAGAGACTATCTTCTATATAACCTGAAGGATTTCGGGCGTATCTGGAATCCACCGACTCACAGAATACCCACACGAGAACCGGAGCATCGATTTTGGACTCCGATTATGTTGCACAGCAAATGCACCAGAAGGAAAGGGAAGAATAGAATTCCAGAGAGAAAACTTTTTCATCGGGGAGTTATCATTTTTCACTTGTGTTCCAAAACTGACTCTCACTCCCGTATAATAGTGTAGGTAGTTATTATAATTTAAAATTCAACATATAAAGGGTAAACTACCTCTATTGATCCATACTTCCTCTATTTTCATTTATGCCCCACTTCAAATGGACTTGGGTCCAAATCCACAAAGGGTGGACCATCATATTCCAACATCTCCCACTCACACTTAGTGGATTTGATGTTTTTAATCTAATCTCTTTTTCTTCCTTCCTTCTTTCATACTAGGTGTTTTGCCGTGACCGCATGGGCATGAAGTCTTCATTCGAGTGTTTGCACTAGAAATCTCTTTCTTAGAGACCAATACAAGACAACCCTTTAGTGCAGTTTGATGATGTTAGTATAATGCCTCTGATGTCCTAGATTTACCAATATATATTTTTCTCATAGCCAATCTAATCCCTCTTGAGTCAGCATAAAACTTAGATTGACTTTCTCATATGCTTAGTGTCCACACTTATGAAATCTACAAAGTAATCTCATAAGAGACCGGTCACAGACACCAGCATAGTGTGCAAATTTTAGGTAATCTTCCTTTCACCCAATTGTCACTTTAATATGAATCAACCGCTTTCCTAGCATAAAACCTTTAGATCGCATATTTCATGACCATAGGATGTATGCTAAAGTAGAAGACATTGAAACATATCTCCATGATATTGTCAAAGTCAAAGGACATCATTGAAAGGATTGAAACTTTTTGGGACTCACACAGCAATGAAGCAGGGATCTATTCACTTGCTTCCTGTTTGCGGTTCTTCTAAGCACATACGGTATGAATCGTATGCTACGGTGTTACTCTTACACTATAAGAGCGTATGTCGATTTTTATCTTATTAATACCGTACAAACTTAAGTCTAGACACTCACAGTATCTAAACCCAAATTTTTCATATTTTCTCATTGAATGACGTCAATTTTGAAGAATTTGTTGTCTGGCTACAGGTATCATGGATGTGGGTTTCCATGATCTGATCCACATTTATCATACTGGATCTCATCTCAACTTACTGCACTTTTAAGTCAAGGTGACATTTAGTTTGTGTTTCTTCTCTACCACATCAGCACTTTTACTGCTTTGCTGGTGAACACAAATGTATCATCTTTGCATACTCATTCTGAGTGTCAAAGGCAGTCGCTCGTGTGAGAGAGCCAACCTCATCTACCTGTACGACATACTAGACATTGTATACTTACACACATGTGAAGCCATATTGAAGTATTTATTACTTCATATCCTATGATCATCAAAGGACTCAACTTTTTTTTCATATATGTCCTTAGCTTTAGGCTTCATTAGGGGACTTCGCATAGGAACATGTTGTTCAACAACAACTCTATATGCTATAACATATCTATCATACTCATATCTTTATATGGTATTTAGGGCGTTTTGTTTAGTCAATGGCTGCAGCACTTTCACAATCATTAACATTTGATTTGAAATCTAATTATCAAAATCAAGATGTTTTCTAGATAATATCAGCCATATAACCATTTGTACTGCTATAGTACATTCTTTGAATTCGCATAATCATTATGCCCTAAAGTTATCTCAAGACTTTTCATGAATCAATCTAATGTCTCTTACAATGGTTTGGATTATCACTTATTAGCAAGTCTCGTCTCAAAGAAGATATCTGGTTTTGTACACATCATTGTATACATTAGACTACCAACAACATTTGAAAGAAAATCCTTCCATTTTCTTCTATATTTATTCAGTCTAGGGATAAGTATCAAGAATCAAACTCATAAGTATCAAGAATCAAACTCATTCTTGATGTCACTAGGGTATTCACTGGATCACATTAACTCATAATGAACCATTTAAATCATTTCCATAATATGATTCTTTTGCGATAAGGACATAATTCTTTTTAGACCATATATGTGGATTTCAACTCCAAAATTTCACATTGTCTCACCCATGTCCTTACCATCATTTTTTAATAGACATCATTAACTCAAATTTTTTTTCTGTCAATAGTATCATCTATATAAATAGATAATTTCATAAACCGTTTTACAATGGTTTTCTATAACTAATTTAAAAACCACATGAGGTTATTGCTCTATATATAACCTCAAACACCATTGTCTGAATAATTGCTTTAATCTATAAGAAGATCTCTGCAAAAATGTGTGAGGTTACTATTATGTGAAACCTCAAACATCACATTTAGTGAAAATCAACATTTACATTATGTAAATGTTTTCATCCAGATTACTACTCAAAGTACATGTTTACATCTAATAAATGTAAACCTAAACCCAACGGCTAACTATTGCCAAAATAATTTTAATTTTAAGCATACAACATGTAAGGAGGTATCTTCATAGTCTATACCTTTCAGGTATCTCCATTGTCTATACCTTCATTTTAGTCACAATTCCATCTTTGTTTTCACTCAAGAAAAATTCACACTGATAAGCTCCCACTTAGAATCATTATGGGAATGCACAATGTACCCTTTTGGTATACTTTTAGATTTGTGGAAATGTTTAATCACAATTCACAGGGTGTAGAAAGAAGTAACTACTCGTGAGAGCACATGGTTAAGTTTAAAGTTACACACATTTGATGGAACCAAGAATGTAAACTAATCCACTAAAAGTGGACACTTGGTAATACTCTCCCACTCACATTTTGTGAGTTAGTCTAAGCCATCATATACATAATCATGTTTAATGGTGTTTCATGATGCCTCTCAGCGACTTTATTTTCTAATAAAGTGTATCAAACATTTAAATATTTAACTATCTCTCTTCACAGAGGGTAGCTTTATCCATCATATTGATGTTCATGATTTCGATCAGTTTATAAGATCTCAAAAAAAAATTACTAAACTAATTCTTCAACTCATTTATGTTGCTATGTAAAGCATTTAAGCTTCATGTTTATATGAGATCAGATAAACATGATTAAATCATGAATAATTCTCAACAAAGAGAATATAACGTTAATCTCTGTATCTTGAGTTCTCTTACTGAATATAAAAAGATGGAATGATTGCAATGTTTACTCAGCTTGAGTTCCCTTACTGAATGAAACATTTCTTGTTTCTTTACCTGCTAGACAATTTTCAATTGAGGACATTTCATCATTAGGTGTTACTTTTGAAATTCTCTATTATGCAAATTCTGGTTGTAACCGATATGTCCTTGTCTAGCTTGATAATTAATCAAATCAAAAATTGAATTAGAAGAAGTGGTAAAGCTATCAGCACTTAGAAATTACCAACAATATCTTGATTAAAGAACTTTCTTAAAAGAAAGATTGTGCTAATTGTGTAATATCAATCATAACATCATGAAAGTTCATTTAGAATCCATGTTCTAAATGGCATGGGATTAGAAATCAATTATATCAAAATCATGTGTATGAAACACATGAAGAATTGAAGTTGGTTCACCACTCATAGTAAATTTGTTGGTTTTGAAAGTCTTTAACCTTGATCCTTACATCATTGCCTTTAGAAATCCTCTTTCTTTAATTTGGCAACTTACTTATTCTGTAAAGGATTTTCGAGATTTCCAAATCATATTATCAATGTCTATGGAGGTTGAGTATCAAAACACTCATTTGTATAGAGTGATCCTTCACAAATTGGTGGATTATTTCAAAAGTAAGAACTTCGTTTAGATTATTCTTCTTTTTCTTACCTTTCTATGTACTCTTTTCAAAGAGTATATTGTCTTTCTCGAATTTAGGCTTATAGTGTGAAAATGTGAAGAACATACTTCATAAATGAAAACTCTCCGTCCAAAAGATTTATAATGCTTAAAATAGCATTTTGATTCTTTATGTCTTATAAAGAGACACATGCTCTATAAATCCTTTTAACGTTCATTTTCGAGCTACAAATACTCTTGTATATCATTATAGATTAAATTGACTTTCATGAGTTCCCAATTGAAAGAAGCATATCAATGAACAAGCTCTTTCTACTCCATTGACACGTTGGTAATCTCACATAAATGTTGTGCAATAGGAGGTCTTTAAGTTTGATTGTTTTCCTTACATACTTTCTGATTAAGGTACCTCCTAATTTTCTTTTCAGTGCATATCATATGGCCAATGTTATTGGATTTATTATTATCTGTTATAGCACTTTTTAAGATAATATGTGCTTGTACCGAATCGTTCTTTGGCCATATAAGTCTCATAATTTCGGCTATGTTGAGTTGACTCCTCAGCATTAACACTATCATGACCCTTGGTCAATGGTATGACTACATCTTCCATGTACTTATATGAGACATTGCAATTCCAGATATCATGTTGTCCCTATTAAGTTTAGTTGTTGTAGTCTTGTTCTTGGTAGCCATTCTTGGCTTAATTATTAATATCATCCCACTAATAGGGTTGTTCATATTTGATGTTAAACCAAGAACATATTTAACATATAGCACATTGAGTATGCAATGCCATGTACTTATATTATTCTTGACTAGAGAAATAATGACACCAATGGGTCCACGATCAAGAGAATACGTTTGTATCTCCCATCACACAGATTCCAACAATGTTATTATTATCTATCAAGAAATTTATATAAGTACCACAAATGAAATGCTCAATTTTAACTTTCAGAAAGTTTATTTTCTAAAAGCTCCCACTTAGATAGAGCATTTGAAATTAACTTTCATTTAGAGCATATAACACTATTGGAAGACTCAACTTCCAAGAGCTCCCACTCATAAGGAGTATTTGACATTTACTTCTTCATGTATCTCAATTTTATACTTTCATAATGTCTTAATGAGACAATATGATTGTTTCATCAAATTCTCCATCTATCTGACTTTGTCATGTTTAATTTCAGTCAAATAAGTCATTAAAGGGTTAAACATTTTTGTTTCTCAAACCCAAACTCAGTAGATTCTCTATGACCATGTTTGACCAAGTTTATTAGGAATCTTCTATTCCTAAACAACATGAAAAAGTAATTCTAATTATCTCAACAATTTCTTAACATTTTCTATTTCGTTATTGAAATATTTCAAATGTCTTATGTAATGTATCCTTGTTTTTTTATAGAAACAATATTATCATTTGCATTCAAGTCTTATACAATTTCAAAAGTTTGCAGGTTGGACTATGTTTAATTTACTTTTTCTTCTCATAAGATGGGCTATTTATTTTGTACTTGAGGTGAAGGTTTCTCTAAATATCACCTTCATCTAAGGTTCTAATGTCGGGGAATTTATTTATTTCAAAACCCCTTGATCAAATCTAACATCTTTAGTATTTGATCATTCACTTTCACCTTTTGTACAATTTTCAAGATTAAATAAGCCTTACTTTGAACCATTTCCTTCTTGATCCTCTTTAGGATCTTCTCCTTCTGGGTTATCCCTTGGACTTTAATATTCAAATAAATGAAAAATTGGATTTTTTTTTCTTATTATTTTGTAAGTGGTCATGTGGAAGAACTTAAACTTGAGTATGAATTACATGGTGGTAATTGCATCATAGATTCAACATTTCAAACCCAGAAATCAACAATTTTACAAACGTCGATATCCAACACCTTTCATCGATTTCAAGGCTCTGTTTTGATGCTCTTATATAGAAAATAGAATAAAAGGCATGATATGTTATCACAGAATAAAAAGGATCGGATGGCATACTAAATCAATTAAAGTAGTGATTTAAGAATTAAAAAGATCGGATAGCTGATTTGCATTATTCAAGAGTGATGAGGTTGTTAAAGATCTATAAGAGATGAAGGAGATATTGAATTAACGCAAAAGTTATTTTTCAATTTTAAATTTATTTACTTACCTTTTGTAATTTAAGAAAGAGAGAAATTATAAATACACTCATTTCATTTTTCATGTCTATCTTTGTATCTTAATATTATCAAACAAATATAAAAAACAAAATAAATTAAAAAACGAAAATTAAATTATTTAAAAAATTATTTTTTTTCTTTTTTAATATTTTTTATTAAAAATTTGTTAAACCTTTTGGAACTCGTTCATTTGGTGAACGAGTTCCAAAAAAAAATTAAAAAAAAACCAAAAATGTCAAATTAGCTGAATTCGTTCCTTACAAGAACGATTTCAGTACAAAATTGAATTCGTTTACTTCAAGAACGAATTTGACTGTTGTATATGGGTAAATATTTTTAAAAATGCAGTATTTGGGTAAAAAAATTTACTGTTTACAGTGTTTGACGAAAAAAACCATTTTGATACCCCAAATTCTCAGTCAAACTTCTCTAGAAAGTGGAAGTGGTGATGTAAGTAATCACGTGGGTCTGTCTTCTATACAATAATATGTCACGAGACTACTTTTCTTGGGGAGCAAGAGCATTGGATTTTAAAAAAAAACAAGTTCATCCAATGTGATGAAATTAGAATAAAGGTGAATTCTAGAGAATCTGATAAAAGGAATCATCAGTTTCAATATCATGAAGGATAAAAGGAATCTGATATTTTTTTAACTTCACAATTTGACACACATATGCTCAAGCACACGCGTAGTAATACGGTTAGAATCTGTGACCTCTCTCTGGGAAATAATGTTAAAAAAATCGGATGGGGCACTAAAGAAATTAAATTAACATTTGAATCAAATTTGATTTTAGCGCAAATAGTAATGAGATAGTTTACCATCGATGCAACAAACTTTTTATGATAATGTCTTCTTTTATTTCCCAGGAATTAAAGTAGCATTCATTCAAAAATTTCTAGAGTATTTATACAAAAATCAATGAAGAAAGATTTTTAGTGGGGCCAACTAGTGATATGATATTGGAGAAATTACATTAAGGTTGTATGTAAGAAAATTAATATCAAAAAGGTTTTAAAAGATTGTTAATAACAAGTAGCAGAAGAGCACCTTTGACAAATGAAAGAGTTACCATTAACAATCTTTTAAAATTTTTTTAATATTAATTTTTTTACGTGGGATTTTAATGTGATTTCCCCTGAGATATTCTGATCCAGCGAATGTTATTAATTAATTTAGTTGGGTTCACGGAAATCAACTCAATATGAAACAAGCCAGTTATGAGCATGGGTACGGTGGGACCTAGCCAACCGTTCAGTCTGATACTACTTTCAAAACCTTTCTAAGTCCACGTTAACCTTTTTATTGGTATTTACAATTCATATTATTTATTATGTTAAGTAGGTCTCATTGATTTTAATATTAGTTTACCTCATTTTCAAAAATATTTCATTTGGCTCTCAATAAAAACCATTTATGATACTTCATAAAAACTTCTAGAGTAAAGATGACCTTAACCCTTTTATATAACATGCATGCTTGTGTTTAGAGGGGTTAATTATGATATTACGATGACTCGAAGGAATTGATTGATTTAGGAAAAATTTTAACTCATATGTTGAGAAAAAAGAGTGAATCATTATGCATTAAGCATAAATGAAACCGATTGAACTCTCTTCCACAGGAAAAAATTTAACTCATATGTTTAGTCCATTTCTTTCCTCTTTTTTTTTCCTTGCATAATAGCAGGGAAGAGTATAAGTAGAACATCATAAATTAATTGCATCTGTATTTTCAAACACTTTTGAAAAATTGAACGGATTTATTACGAGGAAAGGAATAGTGGAATAAGCCTTTTTTTTATTCTTTTTATTAAAAAGATAGACCACTTTAGTCAATGAACGTGGTTAATACGTTAGACCTTTTCGTATATAAATCCAATCAGAATTATTCAACGAAAGTTTGAAAGAGATAGGATATTTTAAATTGTTTATACATAAATTCCATGGATTTCTATGTGGTTATCTATATTTTGTGTCTAAAGTATGAATTAGATGACTAATTTTAAAAAATAAATGTAGTTATTCAGAAAAGATGTGGGTTAGTTTTGTGAATCAAGGAAACATCACTTTCAATATGATGAAGTAAAAAAAAGGAATCTGATATTTTTTTAACTTCACAATTTGACATAGTAATAGGTTTAGGATCGGTGAGCTTTCTCTAGAAAATAATGTTAAAAAAATCAGATGGGGCACTAAAGAAGTTAAATTAACATTTGAATCAAATTTGATTTTGCCGCTTATAGTTCTGCAATATATTACCATCAAAAGATGCATATGCTTACAGTTATATGCAACAAACTTTTTATGATAATGTTTTTTTTTTTTCAGGAATTAATGTAACATTCATTCAAAAATTTCTAGAGTATTTATACAAAAATCAAAGAATTAAGAAAGATTTTAGTGGGGCCAACCAGAGATTTGAGGGTCTCAAAATACCTCATGTTACTAATATAGTTATTAACTAATATAGTTGGGTTCACGGAAATCAACTCAAATTTTAGAGATGATATTTTAAATTTAATGTTCTTGTTCCTCAAGTCAAGAAATATTGTAGAATAATATAGAAGGGTGACCTACGTGATGGCTTACATCACCACCTCCAGCTTTGACTGAAATTTGGACTAAAATACACAGAAGTTTCCTGTCATTTTCTTAAGAATCAAAGGCAAAGGCAGAAACAGCCACCTGGTTGGTCCCAGGTGGTAACGTTTCCAAACCCAATAGAGACTATCCTCTATATAAGAACATCACAGGTTCAACATTTCAAACCCAGGAATCAACAACTTTTACAAACGTTCGATATCCAAAACCTTTCATAGACCTCAAGGCTTTGTTTTGAGATTTCCATGGAGAAAACAACTCATATAGCTGTTGTTCCGAGTCCAGGCTTTAGCCATTTGATTCCAATTCTTGAGTTCTCCAAGCGACTTGTTCAGCTTCACCCAGAGTTCCATGTCACTTTCATCATCCCCTCACTAGAATCTCCTCCTTCTTCCTCCATAGCCTACCTTCAAAATCTTCCTTCAAACATCGATTCCATTTTTCTCCCTCCCATCACCAAACAAGACCTACCCAAAGATGCCAATGTAGCAATCCAAATTCAACTCACAGTGACCAAATCTATGCCATCTTTGCACCACGAATTGAAGAACTTGAATTCCAAATCTCCTTTGGCTGCTTTAGTTGTAGATCCTTTTGCAACTGACGCGTTACGTTTCGCAAAGGAACTCAACACTTTGTCTTTCATTTACTTCCCTGGAGCTGCCTCAACGCTTTCCTTTTGGTTCTATTTCCCAACCCTTCACGAAGAGATTTCTGGTGAGTTCAGAGACGTGCCAGAACCTATTCAGATTCCAGGTTGCGTCCCGCTCTATGGTAGAGACCTCCCTGACCCGGTTCAAAATAGGTCCAGTTCCAAGAACTTTGTCGAACGAAGTAAGATATTGCTATCTGTTGATGGGCTATTGGTTAACAGCTTTCCGGAAATGGAAGAAAGGGCTATAAGAACATTGACACAGAAAGAAAGTGGTTATCCACCTGTGTATCCGATCGGGCCCATCACTCAAACCGGGTCAAGTAGTGAAGAAAACGGGTCAGAGTGTCTGAAGTGGTTGGAGAATCAACCACCTGATTCTGTTTTATATGTTTCTTTTGGAAGTGGTGGGACACTATCCCAAGATCAAATTAATGAGCTTGCTTTTGGTTTGGAACAGAGTGGCCAGAGATTCTTATGGGTTCTTAGAGCACCAAGTAACTCAGTTAATTCTGCTTACCTTGGGTCTCCAAATGAGAATCCTTTAGATTTCTTACCAGAAGGCTTTTTGGAGAGAACCAAAGAGCAAGGTTTTGTTATTCCTTCTTGGGCACCTCAGATTTCAATCCTAAGTCATAGTTCCATTGGTGGTTTCGTGAGTCATTGTGGTTGGAACTCCACACTTGAGAGTGTACAGAAGGGAGTGCCATTAATAGCGTGGCCACTTTTTGCAGAGCAGAGGATGAATGCTGTTTTGTTAACTGAAGGTCTTAAGGTGGCATTGAGGCCAAAAGTTAATGAAGAAAATGGAATAGTGGAAAGGGAAGAGATTGTCAAAGTGGTGAAGAGCTTGATGGAAGGTGAAGAAGGTATGGAGATTCGCAGGAGAATGAAGGATTTAAGAGATGCTTCTGCTAATGCACTTGAAGAAGATGGTTCTTCTACAAAGATGCTATCTCAAGTTGTCCTGAAATGGAAAAATAATTTGAATGGGATATAAGAAAGTTTTAAACTTTTAAACTTTGATTTCTTTTTCGTATCAGTTGTTGTTCTTGCACTTGTTTATCCATTTTTATTTGTCAAACTAAATAATCACCTTCCTCTGTTAAAAAATTATAGATGTTTCCTTCTCTTTGGTTTCACGTTTGTGTGGACATCTACTAATTAATGACGACTTCTCAGTAAGTTTATATATAGGACAACATTTCATTGGTTCCTTTTTTATTTTCAGTCAAAGTGGAAGTGGTGCTATAACTGACCAATTAGATATGGCTTCTATATAATAATTGTACGATATTTCTTTTTCTTTTTCTTTAGGTAGAAAGTGGAGTATCTGAAGTAATTTATTTTAAGTGATTAAACTGTATAAATTAGAAATTTATTTTAAGTGATTAAACTGTATAAATTAGATATGTAAGATATATATTATTTCATGAAGAGCGAAAATGCCTTTTTTTTTTTATGGTACAAATCTTCCTATAAACTTTTCCCCAATGTGTGCAAATCACTCTTATGGATTGAAAGGGTCCTAAAACATCATGATTGTTTATTTGAGGGTTAAGCTATAATTTTAATAATAAAGTTTTTTATCAAGTGCAATTAAGTTTAAATGATACAAAGTTACACATTAACCTTTCCTTCGAGATAGGGCTAGTTTATTTCAAGTTGCAGGCCCTATTTTAAGTCCTCAACGAAAATTACACATTCAACATAAAGCCAGATAGATTCCTAGACAACAACATGGGTCCCACAACTAATGTTAGAGCACAAAATGAAGCCCACCGAATCAAGCCCAATTCCTATAATCTTTTAGAATAGTGTTCCAGGGCTATGTGTACAGTGTCTACTGTCTACCCATCTCTCTGTCTTTTGTTTTTTTTTTTTGGCCAGGAAAGAAAATGATAATATTGAAATCAAACTAAGTTACAGTCTTAAAAGGAGGATACTAAATGGAAAACAACGCACAAACTCCAAACCAGAAAGCAAATTAGAATGGCTAACACTAAATAGTTCCTCAACAAAATGAAAATAAATATCAAATCTGTTTTCATGAGAATCCATATGTAAGAATGGTTCCTGATTAATTTCCTTGAGAGTAGAGATTTCTCAAGGAAGAAAACAATTATAACAATAGTAGGGAAAGCACAATCAATCTCATAATAAGATAGAAAATCACACCTCCAATCCAATGAAGAATGATGATGTCATACAATCAGAATAGACACATGTCTTGCCCACATAAGAACAGTGTCAATATACATACTGAACAAGCACATGTCAAGCCAACAATGAAGTGCATGTCCAACCTCATTGAATAGACTGAAAATGATGATTTTAATTTGACCATGAAAATGCTTCCTCCCATGAGCAACTTCCTCCATCCAAACATAACTATTCTTAGAAAGGGACTCAACAACCCTTTTTTCAACTCTAAGAACATCCCTCGCTATACTTCTCCACCTATTAATCTTCCATACCAATTTAGCCAGGGCACTAACAATTTGGGTAAGATTTACTGGCTTATAAAACGGTTTTAACATAGTAAAACTATGAATAGCCTTCCTACAATTACAGATAAGCCAAGCCACAATAATTTCCAACCTATTTGTACTGATATCAGTGTTACACAAAACAACTTATCCAGCAATAGGAAGACCAATATTTCCCTTTTGAATACTCAATCCAAAAACTAAACCAGTAAAAGACCCTTAAGGCATAATGAATTTTGAGATATAAGAGGAACAAAGACCTCAAAATGTAGAAAGCTCATGTTGATCTTCTCTGGACTCCCTTGTGTTGAAGCCTTTAATTTCCTCTCATATCTTGAAAAGCCCCACTTTCCACCCAGTGGTTGTGCCATCGGTGTCTTCCCATCCACCTAGAGTGCAAATCGCCTCTCCCTAATCCCATCCACCGCAATCCCTAAACCTGAAGGTACCCATCGAATGTCGTTGTCGGAAGTTGTCTCACACAATCAATGGTTGCAAGCCTCCTTAAGTCCGTCCACTCTACCACCCTCTTCGAACATCCCGTCGTCACGATCAACCTTACCTACAGAGCACCCTCTGTGCTTTGCCACACCCCTAATCTGAAGCCACAAGCTCCTAATCAAGGATAAGGGACCCTCAAGAGCGAGGGAAGGGTCGGAACCCTAGTAGAGATCCATTCCACACGACCCTACCCATCTCTGATTTGTCTATATGTGCAGTATTGTAAATCATCTCAATCAATAAAATGGGCTTTTATAATATTTTGTCACTGTTTAGATTTTTGTACCGTTACCTAAAAGAAACGACGATCAACACACAAACAAATAAACACGACTAAAACCATGATTAAGAAGCCATTTCAAACTACTTTTGACAGGAAAATCTGGTGTAGGAAAGAACCTGCTATATTGGTTGGAAAAGTAACTAGCATATACAGTTATTAATTTTGAAATAATTGAATAATTTAAATCACTATATACACTTGTTGCCTTAAGTAATTGGTGTAGTAAATGTTTATTACATTGGTTTTTTGAATATGCTCCTCCTCGGTTACATATGATGCATAGATGTGTAGTAGGCCATCCTTCAAAATCGAACCCATTTTCTTCCTCTTATAACCAAACAAGACTTACCCAAAGATGCCAACTTATTAAACCTAATTCAACTCACAGTGACCAAATCTTGTCCATCTTTACAATATGACTTGAAGTCCTTGAATTCCAAATCTCATTTGGCCTCTCTAGTTGCGGACGCTATTACATCCGAGGTACTAATTTTCACAAAAGCCTTTCATTTACTTCCCTACAGCTGCTTCAATGCTTTCCTTTTGCCTCTATCTCTCAACTCTCCATGAAGAGATTTCTGGTGAGTTCAGAGACGTACCATAACCCATCCATATTCTAGTTTGTGTCCCACTTTATGGCAGGGATCTTCCTGACCCGGTTCAAAATTGGTACAGTGAATTTTACAAAATGTTAACTAAATTTTTTTTAACATGATTATTAACATCCCTCATGTTTACTATGGTATTCTGATCCAGGGAATGTTACTAACTAGTAGTTGGGTTCAAGGAAATCGACTCAAATTTTAGAGATGATATTTTAAATTTAAGAGTTAATGGGCAAATTTTCCCTGAAAATGTCCATGCAACTGCATTGAGTAGAGTTGAGAAAATGGGTTGAACACGTTTAAATTGAGGGTCGGGCTTGTGATTTAATGTCACAAAAGAAGACGGGTCTAACATGGTCGACCCATTTAGATCTACCAATCTTTTCTTTTTTTTCTTTTGGTTTCAAACACTCTTTATTCTTCCTATATTTGTTTACAAGTTTCAGAAATAAATCATTTTAAATCAAACATTTATTTTTAAATTTATTCTCTTATCAATCATATACCCCGTAAAAATCTAAAAATTGGAAAAGAAAAAAACTATTGTTCAAACATAATTTTTCTTATCCTTATCTAATGCCTTATATTATAACAACTCTATGTTTTCCTTCAAGTTTTAAAAGAAATCCTTTTAAGTCAAACACTTATTTTTAGTTATTGTGTGTGCCATATAAAGACATATACATACATATTTTCACTCATCGAATCCTTATTCTTTCCAATTTCAAGATCAAATTTGCTATGTTGTTTTCTACATACAAACTACTTCTAAAAAGCCAAATTAAAAATTTCTTGTTTTAATTTGATCTATTTTAAAAAAGTGAAAATATGTTAACCATACCTATGACCCACGAGCTGGCCTATAACCAACAAGTTTAGACGCTAAGCTGGAAAATTGGAGAATAAATATAAAACTTTATTCTACCATTTTAGTTCGTACATTAATAGCATTTAGATATTCTCTTACTTATAATTATAAATTATGTGACTATTATTAAAAACAGTTTTCATATACAAGTGTTGAAATTTTCATTCATAATATATTGTTATCTTAACTTTATTTCTTTTAATTTAATTTTGATATTATTTATGCTTGAAATTATAAATTTTACTACTTCAAATTGAAAAAGAAATAAAAGAAAGAAAAATAGCATATTTTGGTTAAACTGGCCAAAAGCTTGCGGGTTAGCCCTTGGCTTGTTTTCTCGCGGGTTGGGCCGTACAAATATGCATAATTCAAGCAATTGGGACTAAGTGAGTCAAACTTGTCCGAATTCTGAGCTCTAGCATAAGGTGTTTAGAAGTTTTTTGAGTGGCAATATTAACCTCTAATAGATGTAAACAGTCAACTAATGGTTAACTAATGTCATATTCAATCAAATAAAAATATTTAATAATCGAACTTAAATTTGTTAACGATTAAATAATATTGCTCCCTCCTGGAAGCTGTGCCGCAACAGTGTTTCTTGATGGGTGAACCTTGTTGTCGGAAGGTGCCACCGGATAGAATTCCGGAACTAGGATTCCCGATTATAAACTTGAAAAAATAAGAAAGAGGAGAAGGAAGATGCGATGATGTCGGACAAAATGGAAGATGCAGAGGGCTGTCATGAACGTGCGGAAGAAATTGAGCACCAAAACCAGAATCCTTCGCTGTCATATAAAGACTCCTTGCTGGGGTTCAAAGATGCAGAATTTAATGGGGTAGCTAATGGCAGCGGAGTTACTGAAATTGACCCCCTTCTCTCAGATATTATGGACAAGACTTGGCCATTACCAGTTCCAACTGAAGAGATGAGAAAATTAATGTCCATATATCTTGTGGTACCAGAAACGAAGGAAGAATTCAATGAGAACTGTCAACAGTGGAATAATGCTCTAATTATTACCCTTCTGGGGGCCAAGTTTGACGTCTATAAATTAAAGGAAAGGCTTAGTCGACTGTGGGGATTTAATGATTATCATCTGGTAGATATACCTAACAACTATTACTTGGTTAGATTTAAGAAGGACAACGACAGCTGGGGTATTAAATATAAAAGGATACTTTTTGAAGGCCCTTGGGTAATCGCTCACCATACTCTTCTGGTACAACGGTGGATGCCATATTTTGATCCATTTCATAATCCCCTTGGAAGAGTAGCTACATGGGTAAGAATACCTCATATTCCTATCCATTGTTATACCAAGAAATATATCTAGAGATTAGGAGATGTGATAGGGAAAACTCTTAAAGTTGATCTTCACACATTATCAACCATGGAAGGAGATACAGCAACAGTTGAGCGAGGTAGGTTTGCTAGAATCAGTGTTGAGATAGACCTTCAAAAAAAACTGGTTCCAAGAGTAATTTGCTCGGCTGCCCTTTTCAATGTTGAGTATGAAGGACTCAATCTGATTTGCTTTGCTTGTGGTAGATATGGTCACAGGAAAGAAGCTTGCCCATGGAAATCAAGCACTAGTGAGACGCCAACGGCTCCCTTTAGACCAAAACCTGCAATGCGAATGTCGCCGGAAAAATCATTACCGACGGGGGATGAGAAATTTGGTCCTTGGATGTTTGTCAAAGAGTCAAATCGGGCACGTCAACCGAGGCTGAACCAGAGCAGTTTAAAATTCGCTGAAAATGGGTATGGGGTAAAGACAGGAAGAAAAGAAGGACAAAAACCTTATCAATCAAAATATGCTGCTTTAGCCGACCTGGATGAAGATTTGGAACAGTCTGCTGATTACTTTGATAAGACCTCGCCGAAAGTGGATCTGCCAAGTTCAGAAGGGGACGATTTGGGTATATATGAGGCAACAAAGGAACAAAAAGTCAAAAAAGGTGCCATACCAAGAGGAAAAGCTAAAGTGCAAGATAGTATAAGAAGGAAGCAAAGCCAAGGTGGGCCAGGGAAGGAAAAGGACAAACCTATTAATTATGGGGCACGTGGAAGAGGCTTAATGAAGGGAAATGATAACATAATTCAAGGAAATGGACAAATGATCAAAGAAAAGAATGGGCCAAAAAATGGGGCCCAGCGTGTCCACTATGTTGTTAGTGGGAACCAAGATAATTTTGAGGCCAACATTATTTGTAATCATTCTAGTCAAAATGATCCACAGCAAATTGTGAACAATGTGAGTCTTGCGCAAAGAGAATCTTCATCTAAAACAAATCAACAGCATCATCCTCAGTTAGATACCGTTAGCACAGGTGACAATCACATGTCCATTGTGGATGGTCTAGGAGCTGGAAGTAAAGGCCTCCACCAAAAGGTAGAGGAAAGGATGGTTCTCAGGGAGGAGGGTACAGATAAAATTGGGATCTCAGACAGAGGGAAACCACCAGACAAGTAAGTTCTCTGATGCTTTACTGATTTAATTGTTTCTTAATGATTGTTGCTTCCTGGAATTGTCGTGGAGCTGATAGTAAATCATTTCCACGAATAATAAAGGATGTGATTAGGAAATATGCAATAAACGTTTTGGGTCTGGTTGAAACAAGAATTAGTGGAAATAAGGCTGACAAAATGGTGCGTCGTCTGGGGTTCACAAACTGGCTTCGAGTGGAGGCAACAGGTTTTGCTGGCGGAATTTGGGTCCTTTGGAATGAAAGTGAAGTCTCAGTTGATTATGTAATATCAAGTACCCAATTATTGCATTGTAAAATTACTGATAAAGCTTCGGGTGATACTTATTTCGTTACCTTTGTGTATGGAGAAACCACAGTGCATAAACGCCTAAGCTTATGGGAAAATCTGAGGGCCATAGCATCATCATTGCAGGGAGCTTGGATGCTCATAGGTGACTTTAATGCCTTCCTTGATTCTAGAGATAAAATAGGAGGAGCATTACCAAACAATCTGTCAATGGATCAATTTCTCTCTTGCATTAATTCCTGTGGATTGCTGGAAATTCCCATCGTAGGAGATAGATTTACATGGGAAAGAGAAGAAGTTCGAGAGAGACTAGATTGGGCCCTTTGCAATATGGATTGGGAACTAGCTCACCCTCACCTTAAAGCTTTTCACCAGTTGCGTTTTAAGTCTGATCATAGAATTATTGTTGTCTCTGATGATAATGCGGCTACGAGACAGGGGAGAAGTACTTTTTTCAAACATCAAGCGGCATGGAATCTTGAAGAGGATTTTAAAAATATTGTTAGAGAGTCATGGGAAGGAAGGAACTGGATTAAAGGAAGATCTCATTTTGTGACAAAAGCTACTGACTTGAACAGAAGGGTTGTGGGTAATATTCCTCAGAAGAAACGAGAACTTATTAGAAGGGTTGAAGGTATTGATAGAGCAAAACAAAGGAATCAGCAGAATGGTTTGTTTAAACTTGAGAAGCTTTTGTGGGCAGATTACAATAAGCTAAGCACTCAAGAGGAATTATTATGGTTTCAAAAGGCAAGATGCAAATGGCTTCAATTTGGAGATAAAAATTCAAGTTTTTTCCATGCATCAGCCAAAATGCAGATGAAAAGAACAAAAATTGAAGCTTTGAAAGATGATAGGGGTAATTGGGTTTCAAACTCAGTGGATCTTAAGTGCATGCTTAGAAATTTTTTCAAAACTTGTATTCCAAGGACCCAAATGTGACCCAAGTTCGGGATTGGCCCATTGCATTCCCAATGCTAAGCACGGAGCAACTTCTCCATATCCAGAGACAAGTTTCTGACATAGAGATTAAAAATGCAGCTTTTGAGATGGGTGCTTTCAAAGCTCCAGGTCCTAATGGTCTTCATGCTCACTTTTTTCAGAATCAATGGGTAGAGATAGGACCACAAGTATGTCAATTGGTGAATGAGGTGTTTGCTAACCCCATGAAATTGGAATCCATAAACCAAACAGACATTATTCTGATTCCCAAAGTTGATCACCCCAACAACTTGAAAGAGTTCCGGCCTATTTCTCTTTGTAATGTCTGCTATAAGATTATCAGTAAGGTGATCACGAACAGGCTCAAGTATGTGATGGACTATCTTGTGATGCCAAATCAATGTAGC
>QFDD01004941.1:0-14592 GCA_006871305.1 Vachellia collinsii | reverse complement strand
AAATGCAGTCAATATGGTAATAAATGATTATTAAAAATTGTGCATTTATATAATAAAATTTAACTTCGCAGCTTACAAATAAGATCAAAAAATTCATTATCTTTACCCTATAAATGGGATCAGATTAATAGTTTGTATGAAATCTAAAACCAATAATAAATCTTAACCATCAATTAAAAAAAATTGTTCACTTAAAAGGCATCTTTTAAATTTAAACTGTTAGAATTATAGCAGTTTAGATTTTGCATATGTTAATAATTCATTTCACACCAATTGATTCAAAATTTGCTCAATTAGATATGAGTGGAAGTTGCTTTTTCCATAGCTTATTCGTTATTCATGACAATTAAATAACACCCTGGTATTAGCCAGCTGGCTAGATTGAAAATGAAGAAACCCCCTTTTACCATTTCTTCCAACATTATTGAACATCAACAAAACTGGACCACTTTAATTAATTACACCCGCTTTGTCTTTTCCCTTTCTTTCCCTGTTCATGGGTCACCTATTCAACCATCAGGCGCTCAATCCCTGCGTTTGTCAAGGAAGGAATTATTATAATAATTAATAACAATAAGCAGAGGAGGACAAATCTACAACTATATCTCACTCTTCCATCTCTATTCTCTTCTTTAATTTTAGTAGACTGCGTAATTATTAGTTGCAGCCTCTGTAGGGAAATGAACTATATTCCTGGCCCACGTGTAGGCGTAGCTACTTAATTACATTTGACAATTCTTTTGCCTTTGAAATGGTCTCTCCCATCCGCGTATAATGGCACGAATCTGAAGGCACTTGATTTGGATTTGGGATTCATTTTAACAAAATTTGCAATACAAGCTCATATTGTTGTCATTTTATGATGAATATGGATCAATTATTAACTGCCAGAAGGATCATTGCAATGGGACGTTCCACCGGAAGAATACTTTTCTTTCTTTGTTTTTTTTGTCTGAGTGAGATGCCAATTACAATAATTAGTGATTAAAGTGATGATTGTTTATGCCTAAACTCCTTTTCAACATAACTGATTAATTTCATTCTGTTAACTAAAAAAGTAAGTATGTTGGCAAAAAAAAAAAAAAAACTAAAAAAGTAAGTAGGGCATGAAAAATAGACCACTAGAGAGTCACACATGGACTTTTTAACTCCACCTCAGAGCCCTTTTTATGCGTTACCTGGATTAGAAATCAAATATATTTTTATGCATATTATGATATATAAATGGTTCCACTCTTCCGGTATATTTTATATTGAATAAGGATAAAATTAAAAAATTTATTGAATTTTAAAACATGGTTAATAAAATTTAAATTTTTTTTAACAGATGTGAAACCTCCTGAAATTTGTTTATAAATAGAATTGGATAGGTAGTTTTTAAAAAACTGTCAACAACTAATTGTTACGGCCTATCCTTTTGGAAATAAATTCACATTTAAATAGGGTGAACCCATAATTGGTTATGATGGTGGGCATGGTAGGTGAAGCAGAGTGATTTGTTTGTTTGTTTGTTTTTTCACCTGAAGACTTTAAGATTAATCTTCTTATTTACATGTTTCGAAATGTAAGTGTGATTTTCATCACTTGAATTATTTATAGTACTTGGTTTAGATTAGGCTCATGTTTTTGTCGTAACACCCCTTCGTGCTTCCAATTTCCTTTCTCCCATTAATTAGATGCTTCTTCGGCTGACCATTATGTTTTTGAGAGTCGTTATTGAATAACCCTGTTTCGTTTAGGCCCCATTACACAGGAGCCTATCACCTTTAATCCAACTTTCAGTTTTTTTTTTAATATACTCATTGAGTACCTAATTTAAGAGGTATTTAACTACTTAATGTACATGGAGAAAATAAAATAAAAAATTTAATTAAATCCACTCGAAATACCAAAATTTAAATTGATACATGCTTTTAAACAATTCCTACTTAAATCGAGAGGATATATTTTTGGATATTGTGAAGGAGAATCACTGTGGAATACCACACAAGAAAATTAATATCAGAAAGATCCCAAGTGATTGTTAATAATAAGTAAAAGAGCACAATTGACAAGTGAATCAGCTACTATCAGCAACCTCTTGGGACCTTTCTGCTATTAATTTTTTTGTGTAGGATTCCACAATAATTCCCCATATTGCAGGGTAAATCATGGACAACGTAAATGAGTTTAATTTTAACTTTTAATTGGATAGAGAGAAAACGAGGGAGGAAAAAAAATTATGGAAGAAAATAGAAGAAAAATGAGTATTCTTTTACTAGAATAGAAGATAAAAAAATTAAAAAGAAAATGAGGTAAGACCACCTATTTTCTTTCCAATTTTGTTCCACATACAATGCATGAAAAGAAAATGGGAAGAAATTTTTTTCACCTTTCTATCCTCGTACTCCTTTTCATCACTTTTTCATGCTAAACGATGAATTTTGACATTCAACATATTTTTTTAAAATTCTGACCGCGAACTTACTTTTTTTTTTTTTTGGATGATAAGCTTTAAAATACCTTCTAATATTTCATTTGGCCTTTTTAATTTGTTACTGAAACTGTCACAACCTTAAAAAATAATATGTTTATATGAATTAATTTGTTTTAAAATATAATAGTATGAAAATACATTTTCATTAAATAATATTAATGTTAATATAATTCTTTTTCATTATGATATTTAATTTGATTTGAACCTTTATATTTTAATCAAAGGCTAAAGATTTTCTACTAATACAGCTATCATTTTCTTAACTACGTGTTACTCTTATTCATCAAGTAGAAGGAGTGATAATATTTTCTTTTTTGTGATAAGAAGTGATGATATTCTCTCCTCCCATCTTTTTTTCTTTAAAATTTTCTCTCCATCCAAAGGAGCATTGATATTTGACAATAAACTTTAAGGGAAAATTAATAAAAGATCTTGAGAAATAAACTTAATCAACAAAAACTCTCAATAATAAATAAATGATATAAACCCATCATCATTTTTATACTGAAATTTATAATGCTCTCCTCACATGTTATTTCACGCTATTCAAGTAAGACATGCAGCATGCGGAGGTCTAGCAAGAGATGATAAGGGGAATTGGCTATATGGTTTTTAGAAGAATCTGGGATTTCAATCAACAACTGGAGCTGAACTCCTGCTGTAAGTATAAATGTTTCGCATAGATACAAATGTACACTGATTCAGTTGAGGGTATTCACCTGCTCTCTGTAGATTGTTGATACTCACATCCACTATGTGATAAGATTTGCGAAATTCGATCTTTGATGCTAGCAGACTGTGATATATAGATTATCCATGCTCACAGAGAAGCATTTTGTTGTGCAAACCAAATAGCCAAAAAAGGCCATGAAACAGATAATGCTGTGCTCTATCTCTTGAATCTACCAATATGTTGTTTAGGCCAATTGTTTAAAGACCTGGTAGATAATCAAGAGAATACCTGTTCTTGTTCAACTTTAATGTAGACTGACTTTATCTCAAGTTATGCTTACCTTGTTATTCCAAAAAAAAACAGCGAGAGGGAGAGTGATGACTGGCTGCTGAAAGAAAGTCAATAGTCATAAGTGAGAATTAAAAAGTGAACAACTTCTTTTGGAAGAAAGACATTTTGCGTTTACTTTTTATGTTTTACCATTATGATTTTATGGTAGCTTCAACCCTTTATGGTCCCAAAAACTGATGATCTCATCACAATGTGTCGTTTTGGACTTGGTTCTCCCAGCCTCCATTTCACTGACATGTCATCCTCCCAGTGGCATTTCCGTTATTTCCCCCAAAACTCGTGACCCTTTTCTTCCTCCTCCTCCATCTCCAACAAACACCACTCTCACTTACTCACACCATCCCCCAACTCGGTTACCCCTCACCTCATTCCGGCCATTCTCTCTCTCTTTAAACCGCCGGTCACTTCTCCGCTCTGTCAGTAACCGTAACACCTCTCATTTCTCCATTCCGATGTGTTTTCGTCGCTCTGAGAGCATCCACAGCTGACGAATGGGTTGCGTGCTCGCAACGCCGGCGGATGGCGGAGGCCGACGTTCGGATTCCGGACCTCGGAATCAGCGTCGTCGAACGAGTCAGCGACATTCTGTCACTGACGGAGGTAATGCCGTGGTGGTTAGGAAGGAAGGGGCTGTGGGGGAGAAGGAGAAGCTGGGGACTCGGCATACCGGCGATTTCCCCGGGACTGTTCCGGCTCCGGAGAGACGGAAGCTTAGGCTTGATCCATGCGCTAGAAACGAACATGGTTGGCCGTCGTGGTTGATGGATGTGGCTGGCGACGCTATCCGAGATTGGTCTCCTCGTCGCGCCAACTCGTTCGAGAAGCTAGCTAAGGTGTTTACTGCTTCGAAATTTTACTCCGTATTCGTTTTTTGCAAATCGGATTTGTTGAATCAGTGCTGGTGTGTTTGTCTTGGTTGTTCAGATTGGGCAAGGGACTTATAGCAATGTATATAAAGCTAGGGATCTTCTTACTGGAAGGATAGTGGCACTAAAGAAAGTTAGGTTTGATAATATGGAGCCAGAAAGTGTGAAGTTCATGGCAAGAGAAATTATTCTATTGAGGCGGCTTGATCACCCCAATGTCTTGAAACTTGAAGGTTTGGTTACTTCAAGAATGTCATGCAGTCTGTACTTAGTATTCGAGTATATGGAACACGATCTTGCTGGGCTCGTAGCTCGTCAAGGTGTTAAGTTTACCGAGCCTCAGGTACGGAAAATTTTAAACTGGAGTGTATTCGCTGTTAATTTTATTTTGCAGCTGGCCAAGGCGTCAAGTTCAAATATACATTAGCTATAATTCAGTATGCATTCTCGGAGCTTCGTTGTGACTGAGATGTGTCTGAGGTTATTATTGGTTTTGTTACTATAAGCGTTCACAAACACACTCTGAGAATTTTCATATTGTCCCGGCTTCTCTTCCCCCCTGCAAACCAACCACTTTTTGAGATTTTGAGTATCTTTCTCTATTAATGAAAAGCAAACTATATTTATTTTTATTGTAGATGCCGTTTGGCTTCATCTATAAAGATGTGAACAATCAAAGCCAAAGAATATTCTTTGCTTGGGTAAATACATGATACATGTCTCGTTCGGATGCAATGAGCACTTAATATTTTGCTCATGTTGAGAATACCTAATAGATTGTTTGGTTGCTATGCAGGAATCAATTGTTTTATCTAATCCCTAATTCAAAAGGGAAACAAAGATTGTACATTATATATGGAGGCTGACTATACTGTGCCTGCAGTTTTATGTAAATGCTTAAAGATTGGTAGCTCACCATTTGGTTCATGATGTCTTTATACACTTTATAATTCATTAAGGACTTGTCTTAAAATAGTGATGCCTTTTAAGCATTGATAAAACTAGAAGGAATAGTCATTCAATTAAAAACAATGTGAGGAAATGTCTTACTGAAAGGCTGATTTGTTTCTCAGTATATCTCTATGGCAGGTGAAATGCTATATGAAGCAATTACTCTCTGGCCTTGAGCATTGCCACAGTCAAGGTGTTTTGCACCGTGATATCAAGGGTTCCAATCTTCTTATTGACAATGAAGGAATCCTTAAAATAGCCGATTTTGGCCTAGCCGCATTCTATGATCCTGAGAAAAAGCAGCCAATGACTAGTAGAGTCGTCACCCTTTGGTACCGGCCTCCTGAGCTTCTTCTTGGGGCTACACTCTATGGTGTTGGTGTTGACCTTTGGAGTGCTGGTTGCATCTTGGCAGAACTGCTTGCTGGGAAGCCAATCATGCCTGGCCGAACAGAGGTATCACTTTTTCTTTTTCTACTTGTAGATATCGTTTAAACTTTAAAGCTACTAATCAGAAAGACTTTTCATTTATTCTTAGAGATAGATATCAAGTTCAAGTCTTGTTGCAGCAATTTTAGTCATTTTGTTCCCCACTCACAATGCTCATTGATGCCTTTTGGTGTCAGCCGTTGTAGCAATTCTATCATCAAACTTCTCTTAGCTGCCAACCAAAATACGTGGGGCAAGTTGCTTTTGTTAGGCTGTGTCATCTTGATTAATTCACTTTTCATGTCACTAAACGGTCATCTTTGTGGACTGGAAATATCCATTAACTAAAAGACAGAAAACCCGGTAAAAGGCAGAACGAAAAGAATGAGAAGCGATAACAGAGCCCTTGTTACATTGCACAATATTTTAAGTTTGCTTTTATGTTTGGGGACTGTACCCGCTGGTGTCATGCATTTGATAGTTGCCATTACTAATAAGCTTTTAGTTGGATTTTGTGCCTCAAATGTACATCCCAGGATGACATTTGTCTGACTTTTTTTTTAATTTTCTTGAGCTAGGTTGAGCAGCTGCACAAAATATTTAAATTATGTGGCTCTCCATCTGAGGAATATTGGAAGAAGTATAGATTGCCAAATGCTACACTCTTTAAGCCGCAGCAGCCTTATAGACGGTGCCTTTCAGAAAACTTCAAAGATTTCCCCCCTTCTTCTTTACCTCTAATAGAAACTCTTCTTGCAATAGATCCAGATGATCGTGGCACTGCCTCAACTGCTCTATGTAGTCAAGTAAGGCTGTCACCTTGACGTTTAAAGTTATATTTGAGATGTAAATTATTCACGTGTATTATCACTGCAGTTCTTTGCAACTGAGCCCTATGCTTGTGAACCATCAAGTTTACCTAAGTATCCTCCCAGCAAAGAATTGGATGTAAAACTGAGAGATGAAGAAGCAAGAAGGTTCTCTCATTTCTACATTTGATAACATCTGGGCTGATTTTTTTCCCCCTCTTTGGCGCTCATAGATGATGGGTAATGGATTTATATTTTTCTCAGGCAAAAGGCTCTAAGCGGGAAAGCTAATGCTGTTGATGCTGCTCGAAGGGTCAAAACACGTGACCGTGGTCGGGCAATTCCAGCTCCTGATGCCAATGCAGAGTTGCAAACAAACATAGATGTACGTGAATTATTCTTGCCATTGTTATGTTTATCTATGCCCCTCTTAATTTTCCTCAGATTACCTAAGTTAATGGATAATTTTGACTTCCTGTTTCTTCAACTCCTAGTTCAAGCCACTATATTATTTTATGGCTGAGGTCCAACCTTCCTATCTACTTTATATGCTTGGACTACGTGAACCTTTTCTTGACCCAGAGGAACTGTTTAGTTGGATGGTTCTTCACATTGAATCTATTTGCTCCATTAAGCAATATTTCGTGTTTCTCAATTTTCAGAAGTGGAGAGCTGTGACCCATGCAAACGCAAAAAGCAAGAGTGAGAAATTTCCACCCCCACATCAGGATGGAGCTGTTGGATATCCATTAGATTCATCCCATAAAGGACCTGTGTCCTTTGGTGCCACTGATGCCTCCTTCGGCTCGGCAATATTTAATTCAAAAGTATCATCAGGATCTGATAGAAACAACGCTGCTACAAGACCTCACAGAGGGAGGAAAACTAATAAAGCAGACTCCGAGATGGCGTCATCATGGAAATTTATGCGAGCCTTCAAACCAACATCAATAGGCCCATCAATGAACTTATTATTTCGAAGCAAATAATCAATTTATGTAGCTTTTGGCATCCTAGAATGAGGATTGAGGCTTTGATACGTCTCATTGGGCCAAGCGGCGTTTTTTCCTTCATTCAATTTTTTTCCTTCTTCTTGCTCTCATTTTTGGTGTTTTATTCCATCTCGAGTATTTAATGTATAATGTACAATGGAGATCCCTACATTTGTATATTAAGAGGATTGTATCCCACTGCTGTACAGTTTTCTGGGAGCTTTATCATCTCCATGACCTTGGAAGTGTTACTCGTAGTTAGGAAGGGAGAAAAAATGAGAAGAATATTTGCAGGGCCATTTTATGCCTATTATTTTATGTTACTTTCATGAATTCACGTATAACCATAACATAATAGTCCTGTCGAGAGTCCTACAAGGCAAATGAGGGAGGGGGAAGTTAGAATGATGACATTTTAGAGGGTCAATAGAATTCGTCTCAGTTGAGAAAATAAAGTTGCAATGATATAGATTGGCCCCTGTTTGGATCTTGAGAATTTTACACCATTCTTTAATAGGTTCAATCTTCTTGTTTTCAAACTTGCTTCATTTTCTGTTTATACTAAAAAAATTTATGTACTTAAATTGATTTATTTAATCTGAATGTATACATTGGGGCTAAGAAATCACTATCATACTGCTTAAAATATATAAATATTATCTATTATTTTAAAACACAAAAAATAAGTTTTAAAGCCACTGAAAATTACGTGCACAGAGATACATCACCAAACAGCACATAAAGTTGTTTCTGAGAACAATGGAAGCACAGAAACCAAATGAAGAGCCTGACTGCCTGAGAGTGCACATTATATAAATTGACTTGTGTCTTGTTCTCATCCTCCGTCCCGCAGCCTTGTGAGCACCTTGTGACTACAGGTTAAGGAGTAATACATGATAGGTGCTTCAAAGGTACAACCCACCACTAACACTCGTTCTATTAATTATCTTATATAAAATAAAATATAAATCACTTGTAATTAATTTACAGGCATTAAAAAACATATTTACTCCGCATTACATTATATGACATTGCTTTTAAATGTTTCAAACATTTATGATTGTTTCTGAAAAATAATTTTTATAATTTCATTTCAACAAACAAATATTATATTTGTAAATTAGTTAAAGAAGATAGAGGAATAGTTAAAAAGGAAAAACATTGTGCAACTATTTCTACTTTTCCTCAATTTTTAATTTGGTACCTATACTTTCTCTCTTTAATAAACCATTCAACTTTACTCTTCTAGCATCATTAACTTATAGTCTAACAATGCTAACAAATCTTTTCGGAGTTAACGGTGCTTACAAAGTAAAATTAAAGGATTTATTAAAAGAAGATGTAGATACCAAACTGAAAATTGAGAAAAAGTATAAACACCTACAAAATGATTATTTTTTTGGGCAAACAAAATTGTTTTTTTTTTTTAACAAAAAAAACTAGTTAAAACATTAAAATTATCATAAAATTAAAATTAGTTTTCAATTTTATCCTTTTTAGTTAAACAAAATCCCACCATCATATTAATTTCTCCCCTCTTACTACCATTACATTACAGTCTTCAATATAAGACATGAAAAAAAAAAATATTTAACGCTCCAAGATACTATGGATTTCCGAAGGGGGATGGACAATTGTCTAACCAGGGATTCATATTCATACTGGACAGGCAAGACCGCAAACGAGCAGCCCTCCTTGGTCTGGACATCTAACATTGCACATGTACAAAGATACTTCAAACCTATCCCATTCATAAATTAGAACTTGGCACCAGCCTTCCATAAAAATGAATCCCCTTCCCTTAACAAAATTTAAGCATATCATGCTCACCATCACGAGTCAGAGGGGGGCCAACACAAGCCACATGCATTTATGCAAGCTACTTGATTGTGATGTAACGATTTGTTCCATGTCTGGCCCAGTAGTCCTTGAGATCCAAAGGTATAGATAAATCCTGGCCTTCTGCTGCTACCCGACTGAGCAGTCTTGTAAACACACTTCCACTCATCTTTCGGCCACCGATTCGAGAATGACGCTTGTTTGGAAGCTGTGGCAATGGATACATTGACAAGGAGGTGGTACAACAGGATGACTGCCATCCACCATTTCCCCATTTGTAGCACTGCCGTGGAACTCCAGTGCATGTGCAGACGGGGGCTGGCATGGTAGTTTCATCAAATGCAACCAAATTCAAGCCAACATCCTGTCTATCCCACTCAGATTTAATTTTAGTTCCTTCAGAAGAAGCTGACCTATTTAAATCCTCACCCATTTTCTTTCCTTTGCTCTTCAACGACTTTGAAGAAATCGCCTTGTCTTCCTTTTTTCTCTTTCCCTGGTGAGATTTAACAGCTTCAGAATTTATTACAGTCATCGGGAAGGCCTCGGTTATGGCAGTGTCCTTTGTGATGTATGCAGCTTCTGCCATTTCAACAAGATGGTTTGAAGAATGGTGCATTCGCTTTGATACGCGTTGAATTCCACTACCCAATTGGAAGTTGACAGCATTGTCCCGGATTTGAAGGGCAGCAAGGGCATTATCTCGTTCCATTATGGCACTATCCCTCTGAACAAGTGCTTCATCCCTCAGTCGAAGGGCCTCATCTCGAGCAGCCAAGGCGTCATTCTTTTCAGATAGAGCTGCATTTCGTTCTCGAATAGCAGCCTCCCTTTCAGCTATGATGGACATAATTTTCTTATTCATAACTAAGGCATTGGGTTCCTTTGCTTGATGTTGAGGAGCCATATTCCACTGCACATTCCAATAGAGTATCATCAGATAAATAAAGCAGTCCATGTTTTTTTTTTAGGACTAAATTTATGCATTATATTTACCGGGGAATGTGCTCCTCTGTAATAGTCCACCTTATGCCTACCGTTTTCATGGCAACCATCATCCATCTTGAGCAAGAAGATTCAGCAACAAATGATGAATTTGATGTCAAGAAGTCTCGAAGTTCTCTAAATCAACAATTTACAGCTGAAAGAATAAATGGAGCAGTTAATTAACCACATAACTGGCAAGACATTGAATAAAACTCAAAGAAGGTTTGATTCAGCTTCCATTGATACAGCATAATTCATCAAATCATGCTTGAATTATTAAGGCTACCTACCCCAACTGAAGATCCTCCCAATCCTTTTCAGCCAAAAATAAATACGCACACCATCTTTTAATACATAGTGCACTAAAGAACTTTATTTCCCTTCCAAATGTAATACCCATCCTTGACCAAAAAGAGTGTATTAGAGGGAAGAATTTAACACTTTTGATAGTTTTCCTTTTCTTTTCCTTCTGATAAATAACACACTACAAAATTTAAAACATCAATACCCTAATAACCAACTTCAGGGAAATGGAGAAGAAAACAAGCAGTTCCCAGCAAGACCAATCCACAATGATGAAAGAAACTTATCAGCCATTCAGTCAACATAATGATAAGTACTACTGTCCACGTAAGAGGGGAATCATACAACACCACAATACGAATTTTCAAGCAAAGTCCTGCCCAAAAGTTAGCCCCGGGGATGCTTTTAAGAGTAAATGTCCCTTCTGACAATCTAAAGCCTGCCATCATTGATCATGACTCCAGATTTTAACCAACAAATAGAGCAAACAACAACAGTATAGATATAAACTCAAAACAAGACAAGAGAACCTCCTAATAACGTTATTATATAAACAACTTCAGAAACAAGATGAGAAAGTCACACAGGTAAAAGACCAGAGATGTTAAAACATTTCACTACAATTTTCTAAAATGTTTTAAAATAGTTGGAAAGATATCATAAATTTTTTAGGCTTATAGTTATTTGTATTGATATATACACCCGTTAGTACATTCACAGGCTAAGTGGAGCATTTCACACATAACTATACAAGCTTTTGTTTGAAAGTTGAAACATTAGATTTTTCATGTTTGATCCCCACACTATGTCAAAAAAGATATCTAGAAAATTTTGGTCCTGAATTCTCAATCAGCACCATGCATACACGAAGCAAAGGCATAATTGGTGATGAGGATTTTTTTTGTTTTAACTGGTGACCATCGTATAAATGTAACCAAATAGATCTTGAACTCAAGATCACGCGACGTTGATTGAAAGGTCCAATGGAAATCTTTAATTCAAATTCTAAAGCCAGAATTCCTCTGGTCGACAGTTTACTTCCATTAACTCCACCCACGATCACATCATATAATGCGCCCGGCCAAAAAATTTCACTAAAAACACTTACATGATAGTTGAGTGGGGAAAATTAAAAAAGAACAATAATGTTTATAAATTTATACCAAATGTTGAGGACATTAGAAAGTCGAAATATTCACTAACCAAACGCCACATAGTGAAATCACAACTTCACAGCGTGGATTTGGGATTGAATGCCCTAGCAAGTAATAAAAATAAAACTAAACAAGTAAATAAGCATGATCGATCGAAACTTGCAGTTGAGCTCCGGTTAGAAGATTAGACCTAGGAAGTTAGAAGCGCGAAGAATTTCAAGATTAGGGTAAAAAATAGAAGACTGTTAAAACTCAATGAGACAGAAGACTTACAGGTAACGGAGTAGCAAAGCGGCTCGAAGTCGAAACCGAGAGGGTTACCCTCCAATTTGATGTGTGAGGGACAGAGAGTGGGGGAGAGAAGAAAACGAGAGCCATTGGCGGATTCATTACCTTCTATGTCAGGAAACAGAGCCTAAACGACATCGTCGTTCACCTCTAACAGCGTTTGGACTTTCTTTTCTTTTTTTTTTTCTTTTTTCATGGCAAAATGATATTAATAAAGCTTGAAAAATATTACATAGTACAGTAAGAAATAGGATTCAAAGTGTTTCTAAAAACATTAGAAAAAAGGTCTAAGCATAATATTAATATCCTTACAGATAATGTTATGATAATTTTTAGTAATGTTTTGAATGTTGATGCTCAGTATAAATGATGTCTATTTGATCTTGCAGTAAAAAATCATTATGGTTGTACATCAAATGGAGGGTTGCTCTAAGGGAAAGGAGGGTAAAAGAGGATGTATTATGATATTCCTTTTTTTCAACATATATGCCATAATGGAAAACCAAATCTTAGAATAAAAATATAGCATATAGATGATCTTCTTTCTTTTCTTGATTGCAGGATTAGAGTCCAGTTATCCATGAATATAAGTTGACAGAGAAATGCACATTTTTTCTTTTCCATATCTTTTGGTTTTTTTGGAGGAAAAAACCATGAAATTATATTTAACCTTACCAATGATCTTTTTAATAACCAATTTTGATGATAGAGAGATGCTTTGATGAAGAATTAGGTTCCTTTTATGCCATAATGTATTTATGAGGATAATCATAACATAAAATGAGAACAAATTGTCATATTTACAGAGATCCTGCAGAGATGAAGAGATGATCCTATAACTCCGCAACGACAAAAAGACAACAGCAACAGCGTCCCGTTTTGGCCAATATGTTCCGACAAGTGAATATACACATGAATATGTATTGAAAGTGAAGTATTTATTTGAACTGCTTGTTTGATCTGATTTACAAAAAAAAAAAAAAGTATCTATGATAAATGAATAATGATAAAATGAAGTCTTATATTACAATAATTAAGGGAAAAAGTTATTTCCATTTACAAATCATTATTTTTTTAAAGAAAAATAGTACTAAAATAAGCAAAATTTGTTATAATCCTTGACTCTTTTTTTTTTTGTTAAGTTTTTTGTTTTTTCGTTGGGCCAAGTAATAACATCAGACTCAGAATTAACAAAATAGGGCTGTCCATGATGCATGCAGCTCATTTAAGCCCATAAAGACCAATTGGACAATGTAATGTTAGGCTTCCTCAATTTAATGATGAAAATATTGGAAGCGATTAGGGTGAAAATGGGAACATTTAGGGATTTACTTCTCTTACATACCAATGGAATTGAGTTTAATTGTCGGTTTTTTATAACATAACAAACTTATGTTCAAATCCCCGTTGTGATTTATTAGATGTGTCTACATTTAATATCTAATAATATAATAAATAAAATTTTTTCATATAGGAGAATACATGTGTAGTACAAAATGTCTCGAACATTCATTGAAAATGAGAATATATGTGCCTATAAAAGAAGTGAAAATGGGAAAGTATTTTATAAATGTGTTGCATCATTAAAACTTGAACAATTGTCATGTGAAAGATTTTAATATTAAGGGTTAATAAAATGTCTAATCTTTGTAGTTTACTCTAATTTTAATTTTGATCTCTTAAAAGATCAAATGGTCTATATTTCTATTAAAACATAGGACTAATGTTTTAGTTGGAAATAAATTTAAGGACCAACATAACTATTCCCATTCCTTTCACAGATGTACCTGACTTGTATAAACATGGAAAGAAAAATGACAAATTTTGCTAGTCCTCTCCTGTAAAAATGAATTATTTATAAATTATATACCTCTTCTTTTTTGTACAGATTGGATTTTAAAAGCTCATCAGGATCAATGTATGTTTTCAAGTTATAAAAGATCTTACATATATGCTTATAGATCACCAACCAACAAAGTACTCACATTAACAGTTGGGTTTGGACTCATAACCTTATGGTTAATGAAATAACTCTTTACCAACTTAATCATCGCAGCTATACATCTTCTTTGCCTTCAACAGGATCAGGAACAAAAATGAAGACGTCTTTCTCATGAGGGAATTAATGGGTCCTGCAATCAACTGTAATCCCGTGAACTAATCCCTTCGGGAAAAAGGAGAGGGCTCCATGAGAACAATTATTTGCTTTCCATATAATTTCAGCTGTCTATGCAACCTGGAAAGTTTGTTAGCATCTGTAAAGAGAATTCAGAATGATTTCGCAGTTCATATATTTTGGATCTTCTCTCTTTGTTTTTGTGATCATGATGGAACGCCATATCATAGAAAAGATTACTGCAAAATCTTTGACTTGCCTTCCTAATATGAATGCATACCCAACTTTGACAAACACCAGAGCTTTCTTATTTACCTAACCTTACACTTATTCATATCCTTAATAATCTGGTTAGACA
>QFDD01004940.1:0-15614 GCA_006871305.1 Vachellia collinsii | reverse complement strand
AGAGAGAGAGAGAGAGTGGGGCAATTGTGTTGTGTGTTATGGTTGAATTTTAGAGGTGCTATAATTAGCAATGTGGCTCTGTGCGGTTGGTGTTAATCGTTGCAGCCATTCTTAGATTTGAAGTCTTCGTTTTGGTAGCAATGGTGGAGATCCCAGTTCAACAGCAACAACCAACTATCATCATTTCTTATATCTATTTCGTCATTCCATTATCTAATTTTTGGGAAGAATCACAACTGTTCCATTTGGTTTAGGTACACTTTTTATCCCCTCTTTTTGTGTTTTCCAGTTACTTGTACATATTTATCTAGTTCATTCTTAAACTTAGTACTCATAACCTCCAAACAACAATTTTATCATAAATTATTGGATAGGGATTAAATATAATAAAAAGGGTTAGTCTCTCACAACATAACATCCAATGTTTGAATTCTCACTAGGAGATCGAAAATGAACATAATTACCTCAATTAAAATGATATATAAATTTAGCAAAATAAAACAAGTTTACCATATATCTGTCCTTCTCCAAACATTATTTGGTGAGAGCCCTTGAGCTGAATTCTCTCATTCTTATTTATTTTTTAAAGAGGAAAAAAACGGTGTGGGCCATTGCCAACAGTACTATCATTATTATAATAATTGACACAATATGGAAATCCAACGGAGCTACTCGTAGGCAATCATCCTTGCATAGTTGCATTAGCCATGGGGCATACGGGCATCCACATTCCATGTCAATAATGCTACATGGTTTCACATTTTGCAGCCTCGCAAGCTCTGCGTTCTTGGGCTGTACCCAAGCATTTAGCTCCGAAGACTACAAATTTTAGCAACACTAACATAAATTGTTAGTTTCATATCATTTTAATCCTTAATATAAAATATTTATATTCATCATTTTTTTCAATTAATTTACTTTCTTTATAAACTGACATATAATCTAATAATATATATAAATAAACACTTTTTTCTTAATCTCTCCTAAAAAATGTTGATTGGATCTGATATCAAGTGTCGAAGTTCCTTGGGGAAAAATGCATTACTTCAGGAGAATTAGTGGGCAGCTTCCCAATTTCTAGACTCTCAAAGTGGACTTCTAAGTTACACAACAGCTCCTTGTTATGTTTGGAATAGAATGGTTCGGACAGTTGCAAGTTGCATTACTAAATTTATTACAGGTTCAACCTTGCAAATCCAAAATCAAGGGCAAGACCATATGGTATGGACATGAAAAAACAAATATAGAGAAACAGTAGTTTCACAATGACAATTTCTCTCAGCTATTTATTGATTAACTTTAAAGCTCTTAGAGACATTTGCCTGCCAAAGCTTCCAACTCCAACAATACCCAGTTAATGTTCTGGCGTGTCTGAACGAACAGCTGATTAAAAAGCCAATGAAAACTTTGATCAGGATACACCAAAAGGAGAACTGAATTAAACGTGACATCTATTGTAAATCATTACGAGAATTGAACAAAAAAGAGCATTTAACCAAACAAATATTGTCAAAAGAGCCAATGTAAACCCAATCTAGACTCTAGAGCCGAGCATGCAAGTAAAGGATATGTTGAGATGTTAAGATAGCCTCATGAAGGTAGCCCCTTCATCATAATTTTCCTCATAATAATGAGTTCCCAATCCACAAATTAAGAAAGAGAACAGGAGATTTAACTCTCTGCATGAAGAATGAAGACTCATTCTCACAGGTTAACAATAACAGATTTAGTTGCTGCAATAGTCGATGCATATCCTTACAGTAGACCATCCAGTCTCTTAAACATACATCCATCATAGATTAATAACAACTTATAATATACAATTATCAATAAGCCATGCTTCTCCAAAGCCAGTAACATGAATACTTTGAGCGTACACCAAGTTTCAAAATTGCACTAAAGGTCCCAAAAAAAAAAAAAGAATTTGAACCCTTTAAGCTTATTTAGACAGAGGGTGTGGAGCGGAGCGAATGTTAATGATACAGGGGGTAGATCAAACAATTCTACGGAATCTCATATACCACATATAACCAGCCTAAACAAAAACATTAACTGGTTAAGAAAAACCTAAACATTAATTATCAATAGTAAAAATATAGCACAGAATATAGAAAATGAAGCAAACAAGAAATGTCATATCACAACATAAACAAGAAATGTCATAATTGTAATACAGAATTTACACTAGCTTCATACATCAAAGCCTGAGAGAAGGAATGAAACCAAGCAGTTGCATCAAAGAAAGATCAATATATATCTGGCAACTGATGAGTAACTTACAACATACGTATCATATTATAACCAGTTTTCTTAATCAAGGAATGTCATATTTAAAAGTTTTTTCATCTAAAACATGAGTTGAAGGTTTCTCTGTAAAATGGACACATCCATAGTACCTGGACATTCAAGATACAAAGGCAAAATAGGAGGTACCAACGATAGCTTCAGAAACGACTATGAAATCAGCGTATCGCGCAGCATCTTAACATCTGATTTCTATGTAAAATGATAAGCTAGAGTCAAGGTCAGGCAACGGTCAGTTTCGAATCATTAAAATCGCACAGGCAGTCTTTGTCATTTTAATGCAATTAGAACCTTCAACATCTTTCAGAATCGCTACTTTTATGTACGAGTGAAGGTCCAGTTGAGTCGATTCCGTCTCTTCGTTTTGAAAAGCAAAGGGCCAAAAAACAAAACATCTAAGATATAATAAATATTCCTTGTTTAACGATTAAAGCCGTGTGCACTAGAAAATTTTATCAGAAGGCCAACTTCCGCAAAAATTTTAAGCTAAAAAACAAAATCGCAAATGTAGGAAGTTAACATGAACAATGTAGCATTTATATAAACTGAAGTCAACAAAAACAACATCCGATCGATCAGAAAATCAAGGTCAGCATATTTTTCGGGGAAATGAAACATGGAGTTGCAAGCGAGGAGACAGAAGACAGAGATCGATAGAGGAAAGGAGAGAGCTTACTAGGCTTCCCAGGTTTGCCATCGACCCACTTAGAGACGAGGAAATGGACCTTCTCGCGAGAGAGGGCTTCAGATCTGTGAGGTTCCTTGAGGCAATTCCTGACGAGATTGGCGCAAATGTTGGAGTAGGTGATGTAGGTCATCCCAGCCGCCCTCCAGAACGGCACTGCTGCGTTCGACGCCATCTTTCTCTTCTGCTTGTCTTTCGCAACTCCTTCAGCTCTCTCTCGTAAGACGGCTTGCTTCTTACATGGAGCACCATTTGAAGTAATAGGGCTTGGGCCTAATTTACTTTGTCTTTTTTCTCTTAAAAAAAACATCAAATTCTTCTGTGGCGTTTTTCAAACTTTCCCTATTTAATTTTCTTTTTAATTTGGGAAGTTTTGAATTTTAACAAGATTTAAAAAATCGAATCAGACACTGAATCGGTGGAGGCAGTGGGTCAAGAGTTAATGGGCCAGATTGATGTCAAACCAGTCATATTAAAAATAATAATATTTAGTTGACAATATTAAAATATAACACTTTTAATAATGCTTAATTTTAAAATATTCATTTTTATTAGTTAAAATCCTTTAGTCACTGTAATTAATAATCATTCATCAATAATAAAACACTAAAAATCAATCATAAAAAAACCATGTTTGCAAAAAAAAAAAGGAAATGAAGAAACGTCGTCTAATTAACAATAAACAAAAAAAAAGGAAAATTGCATTAAGGTTCCATACAAAAAAAATTAATATAATAATATTATAAAAGTCTCAAAGGTAATGGTAGCTCTTTCATTTATCAATGGTGCTCTTTTACTTGTTATTAACAACATTTTGAGACCTTTCTCATATTAATTTTTTTGCGTAGGATCTTAATGTAATTTTCAAAAAAAAAAAGCAAAAAAAACAAATATTTAAGGAGAAAGTTAATTAAAATTGGCAAAAAAAATTAAAAGATATAACCCGGTCAACCCGGGTTGAATGTGGGTTAATTCAGGTCAACCCACCTCCCTAACCCAACATCAAACAAGACCGAACTATGCACCGGTTTACCGTCGGACCAGTCAGTCCGGTCCGATTTTTTGTACATTAAATTTTACAAGTCAAGTAACAAAATTTGAAATTTTTTATATATTACAAACAAACAATATTGCAGAAATTGAATTGATATTTTGTAATTAGATAAAATTTAAAATTGTTTAAGCCTATCAACAAAACTGCAATTATTAGATTGATTTTAATGTATTACAAACAAAACAACATTCTAGCAATTGAATTAATATTTTGAACTAAAATAAATGCTATAACGAATCCATGTATAGCATTTTGTTTCAAGTCATCAAAAGTGTATTTTTAGTTTCCTAACTTTACATAAAATTTCAATGGGATTGTTTCATTTTATAAAATATCTTTTCAGTTCACTAACCACCCTAAAAATTCATTTACTAATTACTACAATAATTTAATTAAACTTATATAAATTAACTTAAATTTAAATTCGAATTAGTTATGCAATAGGTAAGTCGAGATTAACAACCTAGCCTGCAATTCTTAAGGTCGCAGCATCAAGTTATCCAGAAGCCACTCAAACCACCATCCATATTTTAAATTTTATTAATGATCGAATAGTCACAAACCATTATCAAAAATAACTACAATGTCATGACATGCTCAAATTGGCATTTCATTGACTGATATCAATAAATGGCATCCAAACCTATGTGTATGGAAATGAAAAGATAAGTAATAAGAGATTTATATGAGATCACATCCAAGATAAGAAAAAATTACAGAGAAAATTGGAAAATTAATGCTAGAAACTGATTAACGAGAGATAACAAGCGCCACCAAAAGCCATGAGAACTTGAAGGAGGAATATGAGGCTTGAAGCGGCACTCGGCAGCCACCGGAAGCTGCTCAAAGTCAAAATACAAGCCGGAGGAGAAAAGAAGGGTGTATGCTGCCCCAATCAAGTGCCTCCCTTCTGTTTCAAGGTGATCTTATCCCCTAGACTGAGGGCAATTCCCTGAGTTTTACTTCTTATTCTGATGTATCCACTCAACTTATTATCAGCTAGCTTCTCAATGCTAATATTCACCAAAGCATCTTCCCCGAAAACACTCTTGGCGTAGAGATTGGCGGCTAGAAAACCACAATCCCCTTCCAATGCCGATCTGAAAGCACAAAGCAAGAGAAAATAGGAAGCAGGCTAAACTAAGAAGTTAATCTCAAAGCATGGGTGTAGGCCAACAAGTTATGCATAATCCTAGAGAACCCTAAAACTCTCTACCATTCATTAGAATGATGTCATTATTTGTTGAAGAAAAAAATTGTCAAAGTAAATCTAGTTATTTGCATTTAATTAAAAGAAAAACAAGTTTCCACAATTTCACGAGAGTAATGTTAACATTCAACTCCATAAAACAAACATACAGATTGACATCTAAAAGTCATTTGAAAAGATCAAGTTTGCCCATCCAATGTGTTAAGACTACAAACTGCTAGGTCAAAAAATCATTTTTATCATTTTGCAGATGAAAAATTCTGCAACTGGTTCTGTTATTGCCAGTTTCAAATATGTCAGCTTGATTAATTCCATAGAACTGAGACTGCAGGTGTGAAACTCAAATTCCAGATAGTTTATCCAGATGTCACACACTGGCACATATATGATAGTAACTGTCCTAAAATGTATGCCTATTTTGGGGACGTCACAGAAAATTGCCATCGTGTAAAATCAGAGTCTGCAATAGCATTGTAAACAGAATCAAAGAACGTACGGTGGGGTCAGGCACTTCATATTGGTACACTTGATTATGTGGTTCAGAAACTCTCTCTCATCTTGTATCACTGTATTTACAGCAACCTGGAAAACAAAATAAATGCTAGTCATATATATCATCTATATATATGTTGCAGAGATACATTGACTGAAGGTTACTACATGAGTAGAAGTCTATATTAACTATAAACATAGTATTTCTTAAAATAAAACAATACATTAACCTATTGAACTTGTGTTCCCTGATTACTTCAGATATGAAGGCTAAAAACAAAAATTACGAAATAAAAACCTAATACAATGTTCAGTCTACGTTTTCTAACTCAAGAAATACAAATCTAGCAAGATTTGCTTCCACATTTGCATCACAAGAGATGTTGAGGAAACAAGAGAGAAAGAGCAGAAGCTGACTTACCAAACACGACCTGACTGAACCAGCTTAAAAGGATACACATTGTCAACTCATGTTTTGCTTTCAAGGTTTATATGGATTTCGGAATTTTCACAGGTCTTTCATGTCGGGATATTGTCAGGTCAATATCAAGCCTATTCTCAATCATCATTTTTGAACGAGGTTGCAGACAGATCTAACTAACAGTCATTACTTATCAAGTTAATGCACTCATCTATCACAGAAAATGCTCAGCATCTATCTATTTTCCTTTTCTTTTGAGGGTTTCCTCGCTAATACCAAGGTGGAATGCCAGCCTACAAAAGCTGGTATTGGCTTCAACATATTAATAGCTAAAATCAAAATAATGACAAAGCTGAAGTATAAACATACAAACTTCCATACAACATAGCTTTATCTCATTTCTAATATCAGAATACCATCATCAATTGCATATATAATGGATAAAATCATGGGGGTAAAACAAATCTCAAATAGAAAATCTTAGCACTCATAAAAATAACTTTAAAAGAATGCAGTCAGATTTCATAAAGATGCCAAAGGCTTAGTAAAAGAGCAAGCATCATTCAAAAGTCTAATCAACAAGCATTTTTCTCTTTTCCCTATTTTCCTTATCATGACCATGGACAATACCGCAGTTAACTCCATATACAGTTCAATGGAAACATCTACCTTATTTTCCCATTCAAACTCAGCCCACATTGTTCTAAATGCCACATCAGCACAAGATGCAGGAGAGATGTAGTCCATGATATCAATATGGATGTCATTGAGAACAATAACTGTTCTTTCAAGCACATTTGAAGATGTCTCATAGACTATGTTACCAAATATAACCCCGGTTTCAGTTGAAGACACCTTGATGTTTGCCTTAATCCGTTTGCTTGATTCTGGTGCTAGGGTGTAGTTTTGTGGACGCTCAACAAGTTTGAGATCACCCATGGTTGCCAACTCCAAACACAAATTTTGAAGAGTCTCCTTGGTTCTGTTGATGACAGTAACATCAAGGACAATGTCATAATGATTTACTGTCACATAAGCTTCAGCATATACAGGATCACTGAATCCAGTGAGCTGAAGAATGCGATTGAGCTTATTTGCATCATCTGCATCCTTTGTGAACTCTCCAGTAGCGCGTTTGAGATCATCTTGAACCTCATCTTCTAGCTCAAGCTGACTCATACCCTGAGAGAGAGAGAGAGAGAGCAATGAGCAAATAACAGATGTTGATCCAAAATCAGTTAAAACATCAGTCACAAACAGGTGGTAAATATTCCAGACAAAAGCCAAAGTCAGAAACTCAAAATACAAGGTTGACCGCATTATCCAAGAGATCAAGGCATAACATACTATGATCCTGTATCAGCACTAACACATCCAAGTTAAAATGTTATTACGTCAAAACCATTAGAATGGAGCCTCAAAGAACACAGTCAAACAATAACTCATTCACATACATTTTAAAATGAGATTAATAATATGGAGTGCCAACATACCTTTCTGCTCTTCAAATGGTAAAAATCAATAAGATCATCAGGTTGTGCATTGGATATTTGAGCCTTAGCTTTAATCTCCTCTGTTTCACGGCGCTGCTTATCCGAAAGCATTTTCACAAAGCTCTGTCTACAAGATTGCAGCCACGTCTTCCTTATGTCACCACCTGTGTTGCACAACAATCTAACGCAAAGGACAATCCTATCATGAGAATCATTATCAATTGGATGTGGAAGAACAGAAGATTGACCCAGCTGCAGAATGGAGACCATGATCAACAAGGCCTGGGTAGTTGCTTTGTTAACTTCAACTTTTGATGTTTGAACCTCTTCTAACCTCAAGATGAGTTTTGTCAGTGTACATGCAATTACTGCCCCAAGAAAGAAATCACCTGAAAGGATCAGTGACCTCAGATTTCCAGTAGAGGACAGCAATCCTTGAATGAGGGTAGGAGGCAACAATGCAGTTTCCACAGCAGCACTTTGTGTAGCATAGGTCCCATCTGCAAGGACTGCAGGCCTCCTAGAACTCAAACTGGTTGTGCTTACCAGTGGTGTGCTTTTAGATGCGTCTTGGCCCTCCCCTTCCTCATTAGGAGTATAAAATGGGAGGTCGCCCAGACATTGTTTAATGGTTGCAATTCCACTCTCGACTTCGGCAAGTGATAAGCAATATTCACCAATTATCCATAACGCACATGAACAAACCCTTGCAGCACGGATTTGGTAGAAAGTATCCAACAGCCTGGTGACAATAGAAACGCGTAATTTGGGGTTTGTCTCAATGATCTCACGCACAAAGACAACTACATCAATGGCTGAAGCCACATTGGTATCTCCCAAGAAATCCATCAACAGGTGCACAACAGTGCCTGCCACCTCAGGGAACTTAATAGCACAGGAGTGTATAGCCTGCACCAGCATCTGCCTATATTCACCATTCTTCTCATGCTCCCCATTCTGAGTTTTGACAACTTCTTTCTTTAGCATCATAACGACCTCATCAATATTCCTAGGAGTTATTAATTCCAGTGCAATATCTATGGTCTTCCTCCTAATATCAAGATTTGGACTCGAAAGCGCTCTAAGAACATCCATAACCATTTCCACCATAATATCTCTATTGGAAGTTTTTAGTTCATTAAGCCTATCGAGCACAATAAGTTTGACATTATTATCACTTTGTGAAAGCAAGAGCTGGCAATAAGTAGTAGCTGCAGCTCGAATAGCAGTAGGGGCGGAGGAGAGGGAAACAAGGGTGCTGGCACATTCATAAATAACAGCAGTTGATGGCGCATTCAACAAAGAAATAATAATCTTGATATACTTTCCCTTCTCACCCTTATTAGTCCTACAGACTTTTCTAATCAATTCCAAAACAACCATTTGAAGTTGTTCGCCCCAATCATTAATTCTATCAATATGGGTCAAAAGGTAATTAATAGCACGATCCTGAGCACAAGTAAAGAGCATAAGGAAAGCATTACGCTTGGTGGAATTATCCTGCTCGGTGGACAAGAGCTTGTCAATAATCTCAGGGGCACTATCGAGTAATAGCTCACCTTGAGGAAGCTTGTAGAGGGACATGACAGCCAGGACGGCATTCCTTCGAACAAAAGGATGACGATGCTCCAAATTGGAAAGAATGGATGGGATCAAAGGCTCGATGATCTCCGTCTCATTCAAACGGCAAAGAAACCGCAAGGTGACACCTCGGATGAACTCATTAGGATGCTGAAGATTGTTTCGGAGATTCTGGCAAATAAGTATCATCTCGGGAAGAACCTTACCCTTGGAATCAGTTTTCTCAATGATCTCGAGATAGAGAAGGAGAAGCTTCTGAACAGTGTGATCCTCGGAGGGGAGGACATAGCGAATGATGGTGATGAAGAGCTGGGGAATGGTGTCGCCATTGAGCAAAAGCATGATGGCCTTCTTCATAGCATCGATCTTGGCGTCCGAGTCGTTTCCTTCAAGAGCTTCTTTGATCTCATTGGCAAGTGCAGGTGTGCCCTTGTCGAAGTGAACCAGTAGAGTGCATGACTTCTCCATTATCTAATCTCAAATCTTCTACGCACAATTCAGACACTTTCTCTTTCAGATCTGAGATATCTAGAATTCGCTTCGGTCTGCTGCTTCTGCTCTCGATTGCATCTGAGAATTTCTGAAACAATGAAGGGAAAAGGAAAATGAACGAGTTAAAATGACGCATTGACCATTGAACTGACGATCGTTGAAATGGACGGATCGGGTCGGTCTCAATTTGGTGAATCAATATGAGAAACCAATTGGGCTTAACACTGTGAGTATTGGCCCATTGACCATGGGCTACATCCAAGGGAAAATTTATTTGGGGTGGATCCTAATAAACAATTAAGTTCATAGGCCCAAAAAAGCCTCAGCAATATTTTTTTCTTTTCTTGAAATATCCACATCTACTATCCACAGCATGCTTCAAATAAAATTACTTTAAGAACATCTGTACTTAGCAAAAAAAAATTGATTCTAATAAAAAGATACATGTACAATGTACTTATAGAAAATAGAAAGAAAATAATATTTAGGATTTAGCATTGTCTCAAATAGGATTGTCTTCAATTGAAAAAATAGTTGTAAAAAAAGAAAGAAAGAGATAATATTTTTAGTGACAAAAGACCTGTGTGTTTAAAATTAAAAAAATTATTTTAATTAAAATAAATATATAAGTGTTAAATTGAAATTTTAACAATGAAATTTTTTCTTTATGCATGTATGGTATAATTAAGTTTTGATAAGTGTCAAATTAGAAACAATCATTTGAAAATAGATCAATTTTAACATTAACCATTAAAATTTTAATGGTGACATTTTTTTCTCCGTCTAACTTTTTAATGGTCAACTTGGACCAATTTAATGGCCATGTGAAAATTGCTTCATTTTTAATCGATTGCGGTGTTCTTCAAAATTTTAATTGTTCCAGGCACACATTGAGAAAAATATTGTTGCTAAATTTCACATTAACTCAATATAAAATAGGCATCAGTTGGATTAATTTTTTTTAAAAAAAAAACAATTTCAAATTATTTTGATAGCCCGTTTGGGTTAATTTTGAAAGAAATCTCTTAATTTGTAAGTACATGAAAATAGGTTGATATTAAAATGAATTGCATAACTTGAGTTCTTAAATTAAAGAGAAAAACACGTAGGCCAAGTCCTAAGTTTTTTTTTTAATCCTACGTCCCCGAAGGGATAACAGGTATAGATGTAATGGTTGGCATGCATTGCCTTGATTAGTATTTATTAATCATATAATTAAGTTTTTTACGTAGATGAATAATTTTACTATATATTTATAATTTTGTTGACTGTATTCTCATGAGATATAATATTTATTAAATAAGAATAAAGATATAAAATTGTTAAATTTTGAAACAGAATTAATGCAATCTAAAATTTTTCTTAATTTATATGAAATATATTAGAAATAATTTATAAATAAAACCAAATGAGTATATAAACTTGTGGTCTTTTTTAAAAAAATATATGAGAAAAAATTCTTCGGAAAAAGATTGTTTTGTCTGATTGTATTTATTTATTTGTCATCTAATTCATTTTAAAACCACAAACAAGTTGTTTGTTAGTTGGTAAGCAGCATAATCCCATAAGGAGGATAATAGAAATTTTTTAATATGGAAAGCACACTTATTTTTCTTTTCTTTTTTTTTTTTTGCTAAGCATATGTATGTTTGTACTGGATGCAATCATGTTCAACGCATCAGTGAGCACTAAATGTAAGTAATTGTTCTACTAAAATTTAAACTATGATTCATCACATTATAAGAAATTAACCATTCCGTTGGACCCAATCCCTATTCGTAAATACACTTGTTAGGAAATATAAAACTTTTACACTCTTAACGAGATTTAGTTTAGGGTTTGTTTATCATGTGTTAAAAGTACGTTCACGTAAGTTAAAATAGAATTTCTCTTATATAATTCTCTCGTAGACTTTAAATCACGATAGAAAAGTAGTTTCAATGCTCATCTAAACAAACACTTAATAATTTATTTGTAAATTATTAATAGTTTAGGGTCCTTTGTATTTTTTTTGTTTTTTTTTTTTTTTGTAAATCTCTGTTTATGTGCCATGTGTGAGGTAGGCCCAGAAAACTGAGTGCTCCACAAAAGAAAATTAAAAAATAGTTGAAAGCTGCTCAATAATTATATAGTATAATTCACATTTATTTTTTAATTTTTAATAGTATAACGTGACATGTTGTGAGCTTTTAGATGAATGTGGATGTACATTATTGGATCGGTGTTGGGAAGGTATGGTTGAGAGGATGCAATTCCAAATCTCCACCTAAAATATCTTTGTGGTATGATAATATATTCTAAAATAAACCCAAAAAAAAATAAAATTATATCTTCATTCGTACGATGGCCATATTGGGCCATATCTTATGAGCACATCACATGAGATTACCTCTTCAAAGACACATGCTCATGTGAAACCAATGTGCAATGATGAAATTACTTAAAATAATAGTCATTTAACATTTTTTAAAAAAAAAAATAAATAAGCTAAATAAATCACTTTAAAATAAAAGCAAGATAAATTTTTTATTTTAAAGTAATTTATTTAATCTCTTATAAAAATCAAACAGCTCTTATATTAAAGAATAAATGTAGTATATTGAGTGATAAAATATTTTTTTTCAAGAGGATGACGAACCAATGTCTTCCTTGAAATATGTACAAAGTTTGTATGATGATGATGTTACTTTACTTGCCCAATAGGTATTTATGCCCTTTTCTGGATTTAAAAGTTATCATCTATACTATGAGAAATCGTCACTAATTGATAAACTATGTCTAAGTTTTCCTTATAATTATACCTAACAAGTACATACCAGTCCATGTTGATAATCAGTCACACATCTTCACTATGTGTCTATAGGGGTAATCACTATCACAACCCATGTTATTAAAATTAATAGTTTCAATACAGTCAATCATCACAATAATATTTTTAAGTCCTCTGTTTCAACACAATTGCAGGGTATTAATGATTCCAATTAGTTCCACAATTGCAGGTGTAACAGAGGTTAACTTACAACTGAAACCAAAGCTCCATTGTCCTTCTCCATCCCTCATAGCTCCACCACAGCTACTCTTTCCATTTGCTAAGACTGAGCCATCAATCTCCAACACAACATGTCCATTCGGAATCTAGTGAATGTGATGACTCATATAGCTTGATTAGCGTAGATGTTGCTACGCTCTAACAAATCTTTATCCTAGCAAGCTTTAAAAAATGAGTAGAAACCGTGCTTAGGATCTTGAAAGCCATTTGCCTTGAACAATTTATTCCATCTTGACACCTAGATATCCTAACAAATGTAACCAAACAAGGTTGCCCATTGAACTTTCTTAGTACTCAGAATGCCTGCTTCATTCTTCAAACTCCATCAAACCCAATCAGCTCCTTACAAAGAGAGAAAAGATGTCCATATGGAAGGATCTAATACGGACTTCCACTGGTCAACTACATTTTTACAATCTCAGATCATACGCATTTTCATCTCCTTATAACCGCACCCAAACGCACATCCAGCATTGTCAATTATACCCCATTGCTTCCTGAGCTCTGTAGTATGTGTTCTTCCATGGGAAAAAAGCCACATAAAGGATTTGATCTTCTCTAGAGCTCTCCATCTCCATAGGTTCTTCCAAATTCTATCTTTCACCCTTTGGCTACCCATAAGATGAAAAAGATATGCAGTGGATGGTTTCCAAATGCTCTAATCTCCTCTCTCCTCGTGAGGTAGGCGTGCATTCATAATTTGCTCAACGAACGTATGGGGCAACCAGGTTGAAAGCTTATCAAAGTTCCAATTCCCATAATCATCCACATAATTAGCAACTCTTTCATTGCTTTGAATCATCCCTTCCCTTCCACGAATATGATCAGTAAAAGGGGAATTGACTTCTGACTTGTTCTTAAACCAGGAGGTATCGGTGCCATTTCTAATTTTCTTCCATATGCCTGTCTTAAAGTACTTCCACATGTCACAAATCCCTCTCCAAGAGAGAGAGGAGTTTCGTTTTTTTTCTGATCTCAAGCTTGTCAATATTCTCACATTTATACTTGGCTTTTAGAACTTTGACCCATAGAGCTTCCTTGTCCATAAGGAGTTTCCAACACAATTTGAGAATGAAAGCCTCATTTTGTTTCCTGACGTTCTTTATGCTAAGCCATTCTTCCTTCTTATCTCTAGTTATCTGTTCCCATGCAATAAGGTGCCTCTTCTTATGATCTTCTCCCTCCCCCATGAGAAATTTTTACTCTTAGTCTTGAGCTCCTTAAGCATCAAGCTGGTAATAAATTTTTACTCTTCTCCCTTCCCTTCTAGGAATATGATCACTAAGGATGGTTTGCATGTGGTAGGACTGGTGATAACATCTTTGATGAGAGTTGCTCTTCTAACCATACTAAAGAATCTTTGTTTCCATCTTGAAAGCTTATGTTGGGTTTTCACTATAATAGGCTCAAAAAGAGCATATAAAACCCTTTGATGTCCATTTTACATGTGAACTTCGCGTATTAGCACTTAAGTTCACCACATAAAAAAAATGCATGAGAAATACTTACATGGCCCTAGAATGCTATATCATTTATACTTTTTCTAATGAAGATTTCTAATGGTAATCTTTTTGTAAATATCATATCCCATAAATTTCTCTTCATTATTTTTCTCTCTCCATAACCCATTATAACATATATTTATGGGACCCTTACAAAAGAACAATTGAAACATTTTCATTTAAGAGAGTATAAATGACGTGATAGTTTATGAGTATGTAAGTATTTCTCAAAATGCATGGGATGCATGTATTCTATATTGAATTACATGAACCTTGCTTAACTTTGAACTAGCTGAAATTTGTAAGCTTGTATGGAATATCCCAAACCATCAATTATAAATTCCATAAACTTTATTTTCTATACATATAATCTCATAAACTTTAATATAGATACATATATAACCCCATAAAATTTTAAGTTATGTGTAGATGGGTAGTGAAGAGACTAATATTAAAGAAGCTGCAAATATAGATGTACGAGTATGAGGTTTATTATTTAAGAGATAAGGGAGCTTATTTGTATATGACACAAGATATGCATATGATTTAGTCAGATTTTATACTATCCTCTTCATTCCTTAATATAATATTCAATTAACTAATTTGAGGAGATTAAAAAAACTAAATAAATTATTTAATTCTAATATATATTGCATGATATTTTTAAAATACTTATATAAATAATTAGATTATAATATCATATATCATCTTAAAAGTTAGACACAATTGGAGCAGGAAACTGTAAAAAAAAAAAAGTTAAAAATTGGAGAGTCAAAATTAAAGTGGTAATGAACCCAAGTTGGTCATAGTAAACAAGACGGTTTGAGTGTTTCATCACACGAGCTCTCAACTTATTTTTAGTACAAAAATATTTAGGTGAATCGAATTCCAGAACTGATTAAGATAAAGGCATACCTCTAACCTTAAAGAATATTTATCAAAAAACTTACATATCACACTATTAACAAAGTCCTCACTAGTGAAATTCAAACTGCCTTATAGCATTTGAATCAATTTTTTACAACCAGACTAATTTAAGTATTTAACTGTAACTCCATGTGAATGCACAAAGGAACTTGTCCTTCCAATGGGGGGAGGCACCAGATTAACGTCAAATATCCATTTTTTTGTTTTTTTTTTCTGAAAAAGAAGTGGAAATGGAATATACTTGCTTTTTTGCCAAAGGAAATGGAATATACTTGCAGCGTTGAATCCAATGCACAGATACGGCACGTGACCAGACTGTGCGATTGACAGAGACTGACTTCCGCACTGGACGCCTCTACTTCCGTTAGCTGATTTGATTGATTGTTGTTTTTTCCCACTTCTTT
>QFDD01004939.1:0-17926 GCA_006871305.1 Vachellia collinsii | reverse complement strand
AATCTCTAAATCTCTCCCCTAACCTAAAAAAAAAGTTATTAACTTCAAATCAAAAAATCTCTTCCTAACGGTGAGAGCGAAATTATTATGTTTTTATATTTTAAGTGAGGAAGTGATTTTTTAATTTGAAATTAATAACTTTTTTTTTAGGTTAGGGGAGAGATTTAGATATTCATTTTTTTTTTCTGATGAGCTAATTTAGAGATTTAAAAAATAACAACAATTTTTTTTTTAAATGGGGGGAGGGATTTAAAAATAATAACAAATTTTTTTAAGAGGTGAGAGATGTGATTTAAAAGTAAATTTTTTTTTAAAGGGGTGGGGGACGTATGGGGAGTGAGGGTTTGGGGGAGGGGGTGTGATTTGAAAGTAAATTTTTTTTTAAGGAGGGCGTTTGGTACTGAACTCGTTCTTGTGAAGGGCGAGTTCAGTACAACAAATTGTATTGAACTCGCCCTCCTCAAGACCGATTTTAAATGCAGTATATGGGTAAATAATTTACACAGTGTAGCATTTCAGTAATTAATATTACTGTTTATAGCGTTCACTTCCTTTCCCATCCCAAGTTTCCAGCCCTTGGATCAAATAAATTTTGAATGGTTAGGATTTAACATTTATTTTAAAAATATATTGTAGAATGTTAAATCCCTAACCATTCAAAATTAGATGCAAGGGTTGACTCTATCCTTCTGAGCAAATTCAGAACTTCTGAAATATCCATTTAAAGTCTTGGGCTTCTCAAAAATATCCATTTAAAGTCCATGCCAACCACTTCTATAATTATACTTCTTATCATTCTAAATGTAAGTCATCTTTAACTAATTCACACATGTAAAAAATACTTGAACACATTAAATTTGTTGTGGAATGCGAGTAATTTATGGTATTAATCTTATTAACTATGTTAAACTCTATTAACTTTCACATTAAATTTTGGAGCTTCTCTATGTTTAATTTTCTTCACTACCGAAGACCTATAAATTTTTTGTTAAAAAGGTATTGTTTGGTGGTTTAATGCTTATCAAACAAAAAGGACCGTCCATGTCGAAAAAAGTCGAGCTTATGCTTCTTAATCGATAAAGTCAAAATAAAATTATTCCCCTAGAACACTTAAAAAAATAGTATAGTTAACATTATAACTTGAATTCCAAATGAGAAAGGTGAAACAACGTGAAACTTACGGAATATTGTGAACATTAACTCAATTTTTCCCATCGTTTACCAATTCTTGCAATAGTACATCCTCTCTTGGCCAAATTATTATTTTTTTAAAACTTTTTTTGTATATAGATTGTTGTTTTTGAAAAGAGTATACATGACATGAAACTTCAGAAATATAAATTTTTAGAGATGAACTTTTGAAATTGATACATATTTAACATATTTCACCTATGGATAACAACACCTAAGCCTAAAACTTGAGAGAACTGAGTAATTATAAATAATGTAAACACCCAACTAGGCGCCATCGATCCTTTATTCAATATTCGATGACTGCAACTCAAGGCCCATTCCAGGATTATATTAATTATGAGCAATATTAATTTAAACCAAGTTCAAAGAAAGTAGTATTTCGAATAAGATTATGCAAGATACTTGCACTTCAGGAAAAAGTGTTTGTGAAGGGCCTCAATTGCCATGACAAGGTGGCAAGGGACCACCACAAAGCCCTGAATTATTTGCATAGCTCTCTGCTGGGACTTGTGGCAGGTTTGGAACTGGACCTCTCAAAAGATTGTTCGTCACTGTGAATGTCTTCAACCTTGCGAGCAAGCTTAGTTCTCCAGGAATTTGCCCACTGAGCCGGTTTTGATCGAGTTTAAGGGAATTCAGATAGCTGCAATTTGCAACGCTCTTGGGGATTTTCCCAGAAAAATTATTGGAAGACAGATCAAGAATTGTCACAAATGGAAGAAGAACATCAATATCTGCTGGGATCTTCCCAGAAAGTTCGTTAATGGACAGATCCAATCCTGTTAAGCTGGAGCAATTTTGAATAGCACGAGGAAACTGTCCCTTGAGTCCCATGTTTGACAACTTTAGATTTATGACTCTATTCTCATCAGGGTGCCAGCATTCAACACCAGTGAATCTGCAGATAAATCCTTCTTTGTTGTTGTTGAAATTCCAGGAAGACTTCAAATAACCATATGGGTCTTCAAGTGAATCTTTTATACTTTTCAAGCAGAAAATATCAGTGGGAGTTCCGTTGGTCATGATGCAGCTAAGCAGCAACAATAAGAAGTTAATAATAATAACATGATGAGCACACATAGTTTGGCCACTCATCAGAACCATCTTCAACCACACGATCGATCTCAAACACAGGCCAACCGGAAGGATTAATCTGGAAACAAGAAAAACCAGCGTGCTTATATGAATGGCGCCAGAGAAATTGGGAAAAAAAACACTAACTGTTGTTTAAACATAATTCACAATAAGAGTATATATTCAAAATAAAACTAAGTCGAGTTGAATAAATATACGAATACCCACCTGAGTTATCTCAGAATCCAACTCAGGAAAAAAGGACGATGCCTGCGAAGCCACTGAAGATTGTATATATTATTGGGTAAGCCGACGCGTGAGAAGGTTTGAATAGAGTTTGCTGTATATTTCCAAGTAATCTATTACTAAGAAACATCCATTGAAAAGTCTAAAGACCGAGTCAACGAGGCAATTTGTTTGACTATATAAATTTTCTGAGTCATATATATTGATTCAAAAATCATAGAAAAGGGAAAATTTCCATTAAACTGATTCTTTGGTCTGACCATATGAGATTACAAAAATGATATGATGTAATTAAAGTATGGAGTGATTGTGGCCCAAAAGGGTGGTGAAAATTATTTTAACAAAGTTTTAAGTAGATGATTTCTAACGCATTTGACAATACTCAAATTAGACCTACTTGAATAGTCATATGTGTTGGGCCCCCGGGGGGGGAGCCTTACCAATTTGCATCCGAAATTATTTGCAAAGTGGGTTTATAATTTAGTTTTATTGAGAATATTTTTAAAATGCAGTGATTGAGGATATTGGTACATACGAAAGATAAGATGGGACTGATTAAAAGAGAAGTGATAGCAATATATAAGATTAATAATTAATTAGCTGTCGAGAAAATTTGTGTAAGTTATGAAGAAAGAGAAACGAAGACCTATTGAATGGGTCAAACAAGGAAGGCGCCAACATTTCCACGCTAAGGGGCGACGACTCGAATGTGAGAGAGGTGGGAGCACCAAGACCTTTTGCCAACTTTTTTTTAATCAGTTTTTTTACATTTTAAAATTTTCCTATCAAGACCATAAGAGTAAATTTTATCATAGAATACATTATCTATAAACATAATACGTCATGTGATTTCATTGGTCACAATATAAAATGTAGTATCTAAGCCTTTTTTTTGTTAATCTATCGTAATGGTCATTTTCAAATTTATAATATGAAATCTTTTTATTTTTCTCTAATGATATGTCCCGATTAGATCTTACGAATTGTAATTTGCAACCTCTTATAACAGGCCTTTCTCACATAGTCACATTTAGAGCTCCATTTATGCATAAGGATCAATATTTCTTTTAGAGACTCGAATTCGAAACTTAGAACTTTTTTGTATGCACAAAATCATAATTAAAAAGACCTAAAATTTAAAGGTGGAGGATCTGGTAGAAGATAACTGTTAGAATATGGGAGCTCATGAAAGTCAATTTAAACCATAATGATGCACAAAGGTATCTGGAGCTTGGAAATGAACATTTAAAGAATTATAGATTCTTTGGATGAAGAGTTTTCACTTATGGAGTATGTCCTTCACATTTTCACACTATAAGCCTGAATTAAAAAAAAAAAGGGTAATATACTCTTTAAAAGAAGTGCACAAAAAGGCAGGAAGAAGAATGATAATCTAAGCAAGGTTAAAATCTTTACTTCCTAAAGAATTAATCATGTTGTGAAGGATCTTTCTGTGCAAACGAGTGAGTAAATACTTAAGTTCCATAAACAATGAGAATATGGATCAAGAATCATTTATAAAGTATAATAAGTTGTCAAATTAAAGTAAGAGACTTTATAAAGACGATGACACAATGATCAATGTTAAAGGTCTTTAGAACCTATAAATTCATTTCAAGTTGTGAACAACTTAAACTCTTCATGTGTTTCATACACATGATTTTGATGGAATTGATTCCTAATCCCATATCATTTAGAACATGGATTCTAAATGAACTTTCATGATGTTATGATAGACATGACACAATTGGCATAATCTTTTTTAAGAAAGTTCATTAATCATGATATTGCTGGTAATTTCTAAGTGCCGATAGCTTTACTGCTTTTTCTAATTCAAGTTTTGACTTGATTATCTGTTATGCTAGACAAGGACATTCGGTTACAACCAGAATTTACATAATAGAGAATTTCAAATGTAACACCCAATATGAAATGTCCTCATCTGAAAATTGTCTAGCAGGTAAAGCAACACAAAATGCTTCATTTAGTAAGGGAACACAAGTCGAGTGAACATTGCAATTCTTCCATCATTTTATATTTGGTTATTAAATTGTCAGGGAAAAAGATAGAGGTTAAAACTTTATTCTCTCTGTTGAGAATTATTCATGATATAACCATGTTTACTTGATCTCATATCAAATTGAAGCTCAAACGCTTTATATAGTAACATGAATGAGTTGAAAAAAATCAATTAAGTGTTTTTTTTCTTGAGATCTTATAAACTGATAGAAATCATGAATATCTATTTAATGAATGAAGCCAGCCCTGTGAAGAGAGATAGTTAGATAGTTAAATGTTTGATGCACTTTATCAGAAAATAAAGTCACTAAGAGGCATCATGAAACGCCATTATGATTATGTATATGATGGCTTAAACTAACCCACGAAATGTGAGTGGGAGAGTATTACCAAGTGTCCACATTTAGTGGATTAGTTTACATTCTTGGTTCCATCAAATGTGTGTAGCTTTGAACTTAACCATGTGCTCTCACGAGTAGTTACTTCTCTCCACACCCTATGAATTGTGGTTAAACGTTTCCACAAATCTAAAAGTATACCAAAAGGGTATATTGTGCATTCCCATAATGATTCTAAGCGAGAGCTCATCAGGGTTAAGTTTTCTTGAGTGAAAACAAAGATAGAATTGTGACTAAAATGAATTAAAAGGTATTATGTTAGTTATGGATGATTTTCTAAATAAAGATGAAACTGATTATATTATATCTCTTTATGAGACGTATAGATAAGTCAGTGCAGAACAACACAAAGATGTTTAATCATCTTTATAAGTGAGAGCTTATATAGAAGAAAAAGTTCAGTAAGGAGTAACTGAGATAAATGTTAATGATAAACCATATTATGTACTTTGTCTTCACCTTATACTGATAAAGAATGGAAGAAAGTAATAGAAAAGAGAATTGATTCTTTAAGAATGAATCAAGCTCATCAAATTCGAAAGTCAGTTGATCTGTCGTAAGGCCAAAGGTTCATTGGAAATAAGTGGATTGTCAAAATAGAGAGAAAAGTGAATAGATCAATTGGCAACGCCAAAACTAAATAAGTTACAAAAGGGTATACATGAATAGGAAGGTATAAACGATGGAGATACCTGAAAAGTATAGACTATGAAGTACCTCCTTACATGTTGTATGCTCAAAATTAAAATTATTTTGGCAATAGTTAGCCATTGGGTTTATGTTTACATTTATTAGATGTAAACATGTACTTTAAGTAGTGATCTGGATGAAAACATCTACATAATGTAAATGTTGATTTTCACTAAATGTCATGTTTGAGGTTTCACATAATAGTAACCTCATACATTTTTGTAGAGATCCTCTTATAGATTGAAACAATTATCCAGACAATGGTGTTTGAGGTTATATATAGAGCGGTAACCTCATGTGGTTTTCAAATTAGTTATAGAAAACTATTGTGAAACGGTTTGTGAAATTATCTATTTATATAGATGATACCATTGGCTGAAAATAATTTGAGTCAATGATGTCTGTTGAAGAATAATGGTAAGAACATGGGTGAGACATTGTAAAATTTTGGAGTTGAGATCCAAATATATAGCATAAAAAGAATTATGTCCTTATCGCAAAAGAATCATATTATGGAAATGATTTAAGTGGTTCACTATGAGTTAATGTGATCCGGTGAATACCCTAATGACATCAAGAATGAGTTTGATTCTTGATACTTATCCCTAAACTGAATAAATATAGAAGAAAATGGAAGGGTTTCCATACAAATGTTATTGGTAGTCTAATGTATACAATGATGTATACAAAACCAGATATCTTCTTTAAGACAAGACTTGCTAATTAGTAATAATCCAAACCATTGTAAGAGACATTTGATTAATTCATGACAAGTCTTAAGATAACTTTATGACATATTGATTATACGAATTCAAAATATGTACTATAACCGTACAAATGGTTATTTGGCTGATAGTATCTAGAAAACATCTTGATTTTGATAATTAGATTTCAAATCAAATGTTAATGATTGTGAAAGCGCTGCAACTATTGACTAAACAAAAGGCCATAAGTACCATATAAAGATACAAGTATGAGAGAGATGTTGTAGCACATAGAGATGTTATAGCACATAGCGTTGTTGTTGAACAACATGTTCTTATGCCTTTGACACTCAGAATAAGTGTGCAAAGATGAGACATTTGTGTTCACCAATAAAGTAGTAAAAGTGCTGATGTGATAGAGAAGAAACACAAACTAAATGTCGCCTTGACTTAGAAGTGCAGTAAATTGATATGAGATCTAGTATGATAAATGTAGATCAAATCATGGAAACCCACATCCATGATACATGTTGTAACATCCCAAATTTTAGGTAATGTATTGTGAAATGTAATTGAAGTTTTGGATAGCCAATTACAAAGTTTTGGACCATTATTGATAATTTTTGAGTTAAAAGTATTTAAAGAAAAATTTGGAGAAGAATAAATAAATTTACCCAAAACTTATCAAAGTAGTTACTATACTTATTGAGTATTGAATTTGGGTAAAAAGGTATTTGTTGGAGTATTTTAATGCAATTTTGGATGATGGAAAAAAAAACACAGAAGCAAAATTGATGCAAGCCACACACGTGGCTTAACCAATATAGCCCCAGCATCAGATTTTTTTTTTTCTCATTCTTCTCCCCCACGGCTTCAGCATCATCTTCATTTCTCCTCTTTCCCGTGGAGCCAGAACAGAGCAGTGATGAAAGAGGGAGAGCGCGAGGCAGCGACGGTGTGAGAGAGAAAGGGAGCCACTGTCGCCGGAGAAGTGACCGGAGAACGCGTGCAACCACACCATTCGACTCAAGTAAGCTTGCTCCTCCATTTCCGTCTTTGGTTGCGTTTCGGGGGTAGGTTTTGAGCTGTGAATAGTTAGAAAAACAGACCCTCCATTTTCGGATGTGGCTTATCTGTGCTGCTGCATGTTCATTTCTGTTGATGGCTTTGATTTATTGAGAAGCATAGGATTTTTGTCTTTGAAAATTGGGTCTCGGACTGTTACTCATATGCACAATGATTTCCCCATTGTTCAAATTCTGGTCTAGGACGAAATACTTCTTGGAATTAAACTAAATATTGGTGTTTAGAGTTAATAAGAGAGCTTGCATGTCTGATTTGTTGCTGGGTTGTTGAAACTGGAACAGGGGCCACGGGTTTCGAATGGTTTAAGGTCCATGTATGCGTATCTGTGTATGCATAGATATTTAAGTTGTAAATGATATATATAAATAGGTGCAAGTGTTCCCTTTGCTGGACATTTGAAAAGTTGGAATAAATCTTGAGAACTCTAGGAAAAATATATATTTATGCGTGCCTGTGCAAGTCTCAATATATATAAGTTATATACATGGATGCGTTGGAAATTAAGTTGAACACAAGTTTGAGTTGTAAAGAGATTTCAAGTGCTGGTTTTAATTTCTGTATGTGTATATCCGTGTAAGCGTATATGGAAATATATATATATATATGAGAATGGGTATATGAAAGTGAATATATATATAAAAGTACATGTTTCCTGTACTGTACATTTGGAGCTGGAATCAGTATTAAAATCGAAGAGCTTGAGATTCTGTTTTTTTTTGAAATGGGGTTTCAGTTTGAAAACTTGATGGAGGAAAGGAAATGGAGATATAAATATATATATATACACGTATACTCTGTATTGGTTGAAGTCAAGGAAAATGCTTCATGTTAAAAAGGGAAGTTTTATTTATCAAAGGAACATTTCAAGTTGCTAAGAAGTATATGGATGCATACGTGTGGGTCTGAATAAGATATGTGTATACATATTGATGCATGCGTGAGGGTCTCTGTATATATATAGATTGATATATATAAACACCCATATAAGTGCGTGTGTGTTTGTGTGCATGTATGTCCTGTAAGCAGGAGAATCTTGTGTATATCTATACTCAGTGAAATGGGATTTGGTATTAAAAGGAACTTCTCAAGCTTGTTGGAATTTGCGTATGAAGAGGAGTTCTTGGGACAGAATTTGCAAAACTGTTATAAGTCATTGATTGTATGTGAACTAAAACTAAGTCAAATGACCTCCTCTACCCATGAAGTTTGGTGATCTTTTAGCACACAGGATTAGCTTTAAAATAAGTCATAGAACACTTTATTTGGATGATTGGAGTACAAGTTATGAATTTTTCAAATAAGTTCAGAGAAACTGTAAGATGATGTTTTTCTGATGGAACAGTAGAAAATTTCGCTGGTTTGATGAGGTGAGGAGACAACTCTGATACTGATTATTATTTTTCCTTTATAGAGGATGAAAAGAGCTTTAAATAGGGCTTAGAATCACTGTATTTGGAATTATATAGAATAAGTTATGAAGTTTTCAAATTGGTTCAGAAATCTGGAAAATGGTATGTTTTTCTGATGAAGCAGCTGACTTTAAGTAGATATTTAAATAGTCAAATGGTCTTTGTTGACCATGAAATTTGGCAAGTAAATAGTACTCATAACAAGCTTTACAATGAGTATTAGAATGCATTATTTGGATAAATATATTGTAAGTTATGAACCGATGAAGTTTGGTTCTTAAATCTGAAATATTAGAGAAATTGTTTACCAAGCAACAATTATTGAGCATTGATTTAAGAGTATGTATTGGCCATAATTAATGAATAGCAATTTTCCTTGAAAGAGAATAATGAGAGCTTCAAATAAAAGCTTGAACCATTGCAATTGGAGAATTGTATTCAAGAAGTAAAGCAATCAATTATTGATGTTATTTTGAAGTCATGTGTTGGTAGTCTGATTGACTCAAAAAGTGAGCTTATCATTGGTTATATCTTTGCAAAGTCTAGGTGTTTTTCAATGATAAAAAGCCCTATAACTGAGAAAGATTTAAATTAATTATTGTCCCTTTCTTTTTCGTTAAGTTGGATAAATGGTTAAGAAAATAATGAAGAGGGTAGAAATGGGGTTAGGAAAGAAAGATGAGCTTGACGAAGCTCGATAAGCATATAATTAACGAAATATTATACGTGAATGTTTTTAGGATTTGATATTTGCTTGAGCACCCCAAGGAGTTCTGCAAGAAGGATCGCCAAAGGAGGTAACGAAAAACGAAGGGAGACAGGTAGAAACTCTTTTTATCCTATTATTATATATTTAATTCTGTATGTTTGTTTGTGCCATATTTGTTATACGTGCTGTGATAAAGTCCTATGGGGTGATTCCCTAGGCCACCCGTGAAGGGGTGATGTGCAAGATTGTTGAGGTGAGACCTCTGGCCGTATTATTTGCCGTATGTGATGTGCACTGGCCGTATTATTTGCCGTATGTGATGTGCACTGGCCGTATTATTTGCCCTATGTGATGTGCACTGGCCGTATCTGTTTGCCGTATGTGATGTGCACTGGCCGTATCTGCTTGCCGTATGTGATGTGCACTGGCCGTATCTGTTTGCAGTATGTGATGTGCACTGGCCATATCATTTGCCGTATGTGATGTGCACTAGCCGTATCATTTGCCTTATGTGATGTGCACTGGCCGTATCTATTTGCCATATGTGATGTGCACGATTATTGAGGTGAGACCTCGGGCCGCATGTGTAATGCCGTATGAACATGTGGTTTGTTTTTGCATGATTGTGAATTTTATATATGAATATTTGATAAACTGTGGTTTCTACGGAGATTTTCGAGTCTCACCCTTCCTTTCAAACAAATACAGCTAAGGCGTGTAGCTCAAAAGGCGATGAAGTTGTGAGTAAAGAGGCACAGAAGGTGAGAATGAAGAAGATTGAAGAACTCCCCTTTACATAGAATTTTGTATTTAAATAAGTAGTTATGAATTTATTTTAAGATAAGTCTGGATGGCTTAAATGTCCATGTATTGATAATTGTACAAATTATGTACATAGTAATAATATGAGCTAGAAGGAAGTTGCGCAGCGGAAGTGTGGTGGGCCTATAACACACAGGTCCCAGGATGAAACCGGGCCCTCTAGATTTCAAATGGGAATAATAGCTTTATATAAAAGTTGTTTAAAAAAAAAGATTAAAATTTTTCAGAAAATCCCATAGGGTGTGACATCTGTAGCCAGACAACAAATTCCTTAGAGTGTCTAGACTTAAGTTTGTACGGTGTTAATAAAATAAAAATTGACATACGCTCTTATAGTGTAAGAGTAACACTGTAAAATGCGATTCATACCGTATGTGCTTAGAAGAACCGCAAATAGGAAGCAAGTGAATAGATCTTTGCTTCATTGCTGTGTGAGTCCCAGAAAGTTTCAATCCTTTTATTGATGTCCTTTGACTCTGACAATATTATGGAAGTATGTTTCAATGCCTGCTACCTTAACATACATCCTATGGTCATGATATATGCGATCTAAAGGTTTTATATTAGGAAAGCGGTTGATTCATATTAAAGTGACAATTGGGCGAAAGGAAGATTACCTAAAATATACACACTTATGCTGGTGTCTGTGACCGTCCTTTATGATATTACTTTGTTAATTTCATTAGTGTGGACACTAAGCATATGAGAAAGTCAATCTGAGTTTTATGTTGACTCAAGGGGGATTAGATTGGCCATGAGAAGAGTATATACCGGTAAATCTAGGACATCAGAGGCACTATGCTAACATTATCAAACTGCACTATAGGGTTGTCTTGTGCTGGTATCTAAGAAAGGGATTTCTAGTGCAGGCACCTAAATGAAGACGTCATGCCTGCACGGTCATGGCAAAGCACCTAGTATGAAAAAAGGAAGGTAGAAAATAGATTGGATCAACAACATCAAATCCACCAAGTGTGAGTGGGAGATGTTGGAATATGGTGATCTATCTTTTGTGGATTAGGGCCCAAGCCCATTTGAAGTGGGGCATAAATGAAAATAGAAGATATATGGATCAATAGAAGTAGTTTGCCCTTTATATTTTGAATTTTAAATTCTAATAACTACCTACACTATTATACGGGAAGTAGGAGTCAGTTTTAGAACAGATATTTGAAAAATGATAACTCCCTCGATGAAACTCTCTCAAGTTTTCTCTCTGGATTTTCTATTTTTCTCTTCCATTCCGGTGTATTTGCTGTGTAACGTAATTGGAGTCTGAAATCGGTGCTTTGGTTCTCGTGTGGGTATTCTGTGAGTCGACAGATTTCAGGTATGCCCCAAAATCTTACAATAACAAAGTGAACCGAAGTTTTATTAGCATAAACCGTGCAAATGTACAACCAAGCACCAAGAGAACACAAGCTCGTTGAATGTGAAAGAATAATGTAAACATAACTCATCAACGATAAGGAGCCAATACAAAAATACCATTACGTACGTACATCCATCCATCCATCCATCATATAATAATGGATCCAATGAACCTTTAATCCAGTAAGATTATTTCAGCGAGAGCAGTGAACAATGGAGTTGGACTTGCCTCCAGAAATGACTTTATAATGCTGTAACCTATTTTTGCCATTTTAGCCACCCTAGTACGATTGAAAGTCGAAGACGATCTCGGTTCCGGCTGCCTCGTCGGGACGACTCTCGATCTTAACCAGGATAACAAAGAGCTTGTGACTGATTTCATCCAGCTTTCATGATGACCTTCCTTGCTGCTGCTGCTACTTCTTGCAGGTGGTGATGGCCTTTCAGTCTCTATCTCATCTATGACCAAGCTGCTTCTTCTGGCAGGAGCCGGAGGAGGTGGCAGTGGAGGACAGACATTATTGTGATAGCCACCTTCCCAGGCGTAATCAGCGTTGTTGGAGTAGGGCAATTTTTCCTTAAGAATCAGCGTCGTCATCATCGTCGTCCTCCCGTAGGGATCAAGCATAAGGTTCATGCGACTAGGCTATAAGATTGTTCCCATATCCATGAATGGATATTGGGTTCTTGGGGATAGGTATGTGGTAGGGTGAGGCATGATGAAATAGTCATCTTGAAGGACCAAAGGGTTATTATAATTCTGTACATATTGGTACCTTGGCTCAATGAACCCTACTTCTTTGCGTCCACTGCAGTACTCATCAGATGAGTATTCTCCGTCACGTCGCGGCCTCTTTCGGCGGTGGTGGCGTCCGGGACGGCATGGCCGATTCGTTGTCTCTCCAAAATCCCTTTCTATTTGTCGCCCCATAATTATTAAGCTTCTAATTCTACCTTGGCACTTCCATCTGGTTCTTGAGCTGATGATTTATAGTGATAGTGTTATCTCTGGTCAACGTGAGTTTTTCTCTCTTTTCATACTGTTGGTTTGCTCAATATTTTTCACCATTTTTGAGTTTACTATTTAGTCAACTCACATATTCATAATATAATTCTTTTTTTAGTTTATTACATGCTTTAAAAATACCATATAATAAGGTGCCAACAGGTTCGTTCATGTGTGAATGCATTATAGAGCTATCTGTCATGTGTTATTGCATTGTCAGATTAAAAAAGCATTTGTACCCAATTACAACTTTTAATCAATTACTCGAATAAGTCAATTAAATATTTCACACTCGATCAGGTCCTACATATAAGCACATCAAGTACATCAAATTTGTTAAAATTAGTTGAAAGAACTAAACATGCAAGATATATTAATTTTTCTCTAAATATACTTTTATTTATGAAGATGATGAGTATGTGAGAAAATAAGTGTGAAAACATATTAGAGAGAATGAGTGAAAACAATATATGAAAAAGATCGCAATTAAATAAGGGTAAAAATAAAACTAAAAGCATATTTTTTAAAATTTTTAGACACACAAATTATGACTTAACATGATCATGATCATAGAGAGTAATAGGCCTTCAGAAATTTAATATTTTACAAATTTCACTAGTAAATAATACTTCAATCATTTCTTTCTATAAGCAACAGCTATGTACCAAATGTGCAAAACATAATGTTGGTATTAAAGATATAATTTTTTTTAAATATACCTTTATTTATGAGAATGACGAGTGTGAAAAAAAATAAGTAAAGGAAAGAGATTGGTGAGATATATAATTAATTGAAGATAAAAATAAAAAAAAATGTATTAAATTTTTTGACCAACAAATTTACTACTTATAAAAAGGACACCCTATAATTGAGAATATTGGTTATAAAAAAAAAACAACCTGGGAGTACCACTCATGTTCCTATCATTATAGGGAACTCTACAAGAGAAATGTGTGGTTTGATGCAATTTTTTTTTTTTTTACTTCTCAGTATGTAATTCATGCATTAAATAAGAGTAAATTTGGTTTTTTTTTATTTTCAAACAAATTTATTGACTTAATGATCTCTTATTAGTCCTAGTGAAGTGTTTGAATGGGAAAAGGATTTGTTCCATTATAGATACTCACGTTTCACTTGTAATATAATTCTTTTATATCTACTTTGTATTTAATTATCTTCCTTGGCACTGTAATTTTTCCGAATTTGTATAGAATTGATATATAGTAGTCGTTGTGTATGCTCTTATATTTCATTGACTTGAACCAAAAGAAATAATACTAAAAAATAATAAGTCTCACACATATCACATTTAATTACGTACACGATGTCGGTTGTTCATAATAACTTGTCACTCACCCAACTCTGAATGGTTTAGAACAAAAGGCCGAGTTAAAAGAAACAAGTCAGTCAATTATAATTTTTTTGGGGGGCCAGAAGTCAGTCAATTATAATTTAATTATGATTCTTCCTTTTAAGTTTAATTCTACTATATGATTCTCTTACCCGCCATTTAATTTATCTACACGTCGTTGACGAAGAAGAATAATTTCGTTCACACCTTTGTTCCCATGTATAAGATGAGGGATAAACTAAAATTTTTCTTCTCTCAAGTTTGTGTCGATTATAATTAGTCTGGTTCATCGGGTATAATGTTTATAAATTAGGTCCTTCAAATTTGTCTTAATAGTTGACTTTGTCTCTCCAGCTTGCTTCAACTTCCAACACAAAGGAAAGAAGGAGAACATGCTCAATTTTCTGATCAAATAACTCATTATATTGGAATCTAGCTCTAATTACCAACTAATTACATCAATTAGTCAAAATTCCCAATTCCCCAATATATCCACTTTAAAATTTAAGTATAGATCAACAATCTAAACTGATTAAAACTTAAATTCAACAGCTCATAAATCAAAACAAAACCATTGAGATGGAAATGTCATTATCCAACTTAAACCCCAATTTAATCCTCAAATCCTAACTCTAAATCACATTATAAGACAATAATATACACTGATTAATTAAGTGCTAAAACAGTCCCGTTTCCTACAACATTAGAAAATCACGTGTACATAAATTGAGATAAAATTACTCTCAAGTATTTACCTTATAGACTGTAAATCACGTTTGAAAAGTAGTTTCTACCACTAATCCAAGTAGATCCTTCATTAATCCAAGCAGATCCCAATATTCTTTTAATTTGAGTTTACTCTTTAATCAATGCACATGTTCACAGTATTTGATTAATGTGCATTGCATGTTTTAAAAACATGTTATAATTCGGTGCTGGCCCGATCGAGATAATACCAAGTTTTCTCACAAATAATCAAATATACACTTCTTATAAAGTCATGTGGCTGAAGACACTGAGATTAGGTATAATCACTTTGGTATACATAGCATGGTAAGCTTCAACTCTCAATATATGACCGTTAAATCTTCCTCTTTGATCGGCATGTGCTGATGGCTCTCACCCATTTGCGATGGAGAGGGAGTTGATGGCAGTGAGCAGCCTAGGTTGGTTGTGATGGTGGAAGTTGAGGGAAGATGTGGAGTCGCTGGTGGTTATGGCGGAAGCAAAGAAAGTGCAGTTGATGGAAGTGGGAATGGCGGATTTCGCCAGATGGTAGCTGTATTATCTGACCGTTACCATTGGGATGGTGAGAGGCTGGTGAAGGCTCTCGTGTGGGTGGCTTCTGTTTGTCTGGGCCGAACAAGTTCATCGCAGATTGCTCCGGTTGAATCCCGCTACAACGATGACAAGGTGTAAATTAATTTAGTCAATTTTATACCTATTTTTTTTTTACTTCTTTTCTCAGATGAATTCTCCGTTCAGCCCATTCACACTTAACATCCTTCCGTCCAATATAATATTCAACAATAACTTTGTATACAATTGTGGCTCTCACTGGGAACGTTCAATAGCGCAGCTTCTTCATTTTTTTAATGCAAGTGACTGATTACCCATTCAGATCCTTGAATATTATTAACTTTTAATGACATCATATGCTTAAATACGCAATGATGAGTACAGGGGACTGAGGAGAGAGTAGAATAATTCTGCAACAGCTTCGATTTATCAATACCGATATTAAAATAAGGAAAATTATGTAAAAGGCCCAAATCAACTAAATTTTTGGAGAAAATGACCAAACCCCTTGAAAAATTTCTTGATACCCAACACTTCTATATAGAATTCGGACAAAAATGAATCTTAACTTTTGTCCAAAATCATGATAATGAAGCGGTGAGGTCTTTTATTCCGCAAGGCACATTATATCAAATAGGGTTGTGCAAAAATTCTGGTGATTCAAGTAACTCTGTCAAATATGATGAAATCCATCACAATCCAATCTGAAAAAAAGCAACCTGAACACAAAGCTGGACTGGATCAGATGAAGTATGACTAACAAATGAATTAATCCGTCGCAAATATGTTAGACTTATTTCCCAGGGCACAAGTCAGTCGATTATAATCGGTCGCAAATAAGATTTAATCTGGCTATTACTATTTTTTGTGCTTATAATTTGGTTAAGAATTTAATTTATTCCCTGTAGATTCAAATTGTGATTATCACTCCCTATATTTTCATGTGAAATACTTAACTACTCATAAGTTACCGTGTTATTCGTACTATCTCCAATACAAATATTTCAACTTTTCTTATATGTTCCATAAATATATATTATAATGAGTTATGAAGAGAAAAATAATCAAATTTTTTTTAAATTTATGAGATATAAAAATCACAAAGAAGGATAATTGAAATTTTTTTTCTTGAAAAAAACATGAATGATGTGACACTTCAGAAATGTATAATTATTTCTCTACTTTCATTAAGACTTATTTTAAGTTAATACTATTAAACATAGGATCCTAAAACCAAAACTTGTTAAACCAAAACTTTTAACAAGTTTTGGTTTTAGTATAGATACAGGCCAAATTCTCATAAAATTGTACAAAGGAAAATCATGATTTGAAAATACAAGGTATCAAAGCAAAATTCAATGAAAGTATGAGGAATAACAATATATTAACCCAACTTTATATATACAAAATAAGAATTGAAAGCGAAGTCAATTGGGACCTGAACCTAAAAGGTTTAATGGTGGATTCCGCAGAAGAAGAAAATGTTAAAGAAAGTTTTATTCGCATAGCAAAAACAGAACCAATTAAGTGGCAAGAGAAGATTAAGGCCAATTGGATCAATTATTGGCCATATCATCACAAGCTGGTCAGACGAAAAGGAGTAATACAAACATAACTCAAGGATTAACTAAGAGCAATTATCATATCCGCAGTGACCCGTAGGCATTAATGAGAGCAGTAAACAATGGAGCTGGATTTTGTGGCGTCACTTTTATTGCTATGAAAAGGAAGAAACCCATTATCGCCAATCTGATCAACTTCTCACGAATGGCTGATGATATTATAAATCTGAAACCTATTCTCGCCAGTCTCATAAACTCATCACCAGTGGGAGATGATAATATCCTCGGCCTCCACCACAAGGGTCTTCTTTGCAACGCAAAAAAGCTTGTGGGTGCTGTGATCAAGCTCCTATCATCACTTTGCTCGTTCGTTCTAATTATTGATGAACTTGCAGTGTCAGCTCTGACGACGACCTGCAACCTTCTTCCTCTTGAAGACGAAGAAGACGAAGAAGGAGGAGAAGGAGAAGGAACATTGAAATAGTCCCTTTCCCAGTTATCCAGAATCAATTTCTTCGCACAATACACATGGTAGCAATAGTTTCCACAAGACGACAAGTAGAACCACCCTCTGATGAACGGTTCCTCCCTCTCGCATTCCATACACTCGAAGTTGGAGGGCACTGTGTCCTTAAGAATCAGATTCATCCTATTATAAGGATCAGATATGGTGCTCTCCAGGTTCAAGCAACAAGGGTGAAAGTAAAGCCAGCTGCGTTTGGACAGAACAAAATATCGATACAGGAACCCTTGAACGTCCCTCTGGCAAGCATGGCACAGCCGGCGGCTCGGTCCTGCCGGAGGTATCCAGAGGAACTTGAATCTGCAGTCAGTACCCGTGAATGGATGAGTTCTGGGTCGGTCTGTAGGGCGAGCCTTGAAACAAACCTCGTGAAGGACGAAACGAGGATTCTTTTCACTTTGGTACCTCGGACCAAATCCTAGTTCTTTGCATCCACTGCACTCAAACGGCTTTTGGTCGTCAC
>QFDD01004938.1:0-17635 GCA_006871305.1 Vachellia collinsii | reverse complement strand
CTCTTCATATCTGCAATTTAATTCAACCATTCCATTGTTAAACCAAAATACCAAAAAGATTTACTTCTTGCATTGTTTTGTTATCACATCATAGTTTCCATAAACCAAAACCCCCTTTTCATACCCCAGTTCAACATGTTTTTAATAACCAATTTAGACTAGGAAAGCCAATAAACAGATCCTCGAGAAGAACGATTGGTTGCCCACTATACTGCATTAATTTGGAGCAATCATTTTGTATCGAACCGGAAGGCGACAAACCGGGTGCGATCACCCTCCCTATCACTTATGCTTAAGAAATCATTTTCACCATTATCATGTCCTGTCCACTCTAACTCAACATCAATTGTTTCAGCACCCTCACCATCAACCTCATTCTTAATGTCTTCACCTTTTTCACTATTGTCCAATCCCCCTTCCTCACTTCCCTCACTTTGAGAGTGATTTAATATTATTGAAGCAACTATACTTTCATGCTTCCCCTGCAGTCTTCTTCTATTTTCTTCTCTTGCATTCTTCAGCCTCTCAACCCCACTAAGGAAACTATTCGGATCCCATGAGTCATCACTCCCACTCGATTGACCATTGGCACCACCACTACCACATGACGCCATCTCACCCTATTTTAGCCAAAAAAAATCACAACACATACAAAACAAAAAAGGATGAAATTGTGAACCCACTGTGCCAAACTCTGACTAAACACAGAAAAAGCCACAAGCAATCCAAGTCATCTGAGATTCCATACCTCTTTCGTCCAAACCAATCTCTGCTCCTTCCTTTTTTTTGGATTATGGCTTCAATCTCACATGCGCCCCACTCACCTCCGTTGTGCTATCCCTATCGCGAACCCTAACTTTTTTTCCAAATCCGACTTTCCTCTTTTGCTCAGCATAATGCCACTAATTCGCCAGTTCATTAGAAAAAAAAATCCACCAGTAATCCCATTTCGTTGCCACCGTGTAATTGTTGGGTGACACATTCATGTTTAACGGAATCATTAGCCTCTCCATCAGATAAGGGTAACATTGCTATGTTTTAACACTTCCAGGGCTACATTGCTCCTAAAAAAACTTCCAGGGCGAAATTGATCCTCCAGTAAAACTTCCGGGGCAAAGTTGTACCTTAACCCTTTTATATATAACATAAGAATATTATTAATTATATATTAAAACCATTTGAAATTTGGGTGATTAAAGTTATGGTTCCATTTAAACTAATTTCTTTTCTTTATTGAAAAAATATACAAACATACTAAAATACGTTTAACTTACATTATTATGTATAATAACGTTGAAATTATTTACTAGAAATTATTTACTAAAAAATATTGACTTATTTTCCAAATTTTCATATCTTATAACTTTCACTTAACTTTCTTACTTTCCAAACATATTTACTAGAAGTTTTATTTACTATGTTAAGTGCTTCTCATGGATTTCAAAAAATTTCCACTCAAATTTCAAGACTATTTAATTTGGTTCTTAATGGTTTTACAAAAAAAATTTCCGTTTGTAAGTTTGATATAATCATTTTTATTAATGTAAGATAAACACATAAAACAATTCTCTAATTATATTCGATGATGTCTGAATATCATGTAAAATATTTTCCATTCAAAAGAGAAGTTAAAAAACACACATATATTGAATAATAAAAAGGTAGAATCACTATCTCATAAAGGATTTTATTAACAATTACTTATTCTATCATGAAAAAATGATAAAATATTTACTTATTTGATAACATTTATGTCTCAAATTAAAAATTTTATTATGAGGTTAATTTATTTGAAAAGCTTAAGAAATATTTTTTATGTTAAATGTATTAGAGCCCTGCGGGTCGGCTTAGCCCACAAACATATGAGTCAGGCTTCAAAAAATTACCCTTAATTTTCAATCGGGTTTAATCGGCCACTAACTCGATTAAGCCCGAGCACGTAAAGGGCCGGCCCTTTTGCCTAGCTCTATGAGTGAGGGACAATGGGGTTATTTACAACCATTTTCAAATTCCAAATTAGTGCATAAAGGTATTATATAAATTAGAATAATTAATTTATCTTTTTCCAATTTTAAAGGTTCTTATATGTAATTTTACCTAAGTTTTTTAAAAAGTTTTCATCTCATGTCCAAAATAATATATTTTAAATTTTTTTACAACTATGCTCTTACTTAGTATTTATTCTAATGACATTATTTTTTAAAGTTTAAATTAATATTCTGATTAACAACCAAACAAAGAGCAAACGTAAATGAAATAGGAAAAAAAACTTTAATTTACTTGGTCATCGTTGGTAGCGAGGATATACATTATTTTAACTTCCAGAAAGTATCCTTAAAGTAAACATTTGATTGTAAATTAACCAAGAAAAGATAAGATGTCATTGGTTGAAGTTTCAACCTCTTATAAGGCATATTCATTGGTATATGATAACTATCTAGGCATTGGTAAACTTCTCAAATATTAAAAAGTTGTCCTCAAATCAGGTTTATGCAACGAAAGAAAAAGAAAACTACATTAGTGATGGGGAAAAAAATCTTTGATTCTAATAATGATCCGTTATCATGTCAGGACCATATTTTCATTTTCATTATCATTGTATTGTATGGTTCATAAAGTAACAAGATAAACGTCGTTGTTTGAAGTTTCAACCCTTATAAGGCAAGTTTGTTGGTATATGCTAACTATCTAGGCACTAGTAGACTTTTCAAACGTTGAAAAGTTGTCCTCAAAACAGGCTTATGCAATGAAAGAGATAGAAAACTACACTAGTGATGAGAAAAATCTTTGTTCTAATAGTGACCTGTTATCATGTCAAGACCATATTTTCATTTTCATTATCATTGTATTGTCTGTTTCATAAAGTAACCCCAAGATAAGACGCCACTGGTTGAAGTTTCAACACTTATCAGGCATGTTTGTTGGTATATGTTAACTATTTAGGCACTGGTAGACTTTTCAAACATTAAAAAGTTGTCCTCAAAACAAGTTTATGCAATGAAAGAGATAGAAAAATACATTAGTGATGAGAAAAATCTTTTTGATTCTAATAATGATCCGTTATCATGTCAAGACCATATTTTCATTTTCATTATCATTGTATTGTATGGTTCATAAAGTAACCCCAAGATAAGATGCACTGGTTGAAGTTTCAACCCCTTATAAGGCATGTTTGTTGGTATATGCTAACTATCTAGGCACTAGTAGACTTTTCAAACGTTAAAAAGTTGTCCTCAAAACAAGTTTATGCAACGAAAGAGAAAGAAAACTACATTAATGATGATAAAAAGCCTTGATTCTAATTGTGATTTGTTATCATGTGAGGACCGTATTTTCATTTTGATTTTCATTGTATTGTATGGGTTATAAAGTAATCCAAAATGTACGCTAGTGAAGAGAAGAATAATATTTATCCTTTTATAACGTATTCTTTTCGATTTTTAATATAAAATTCATTTTGATTAAAAAAATTAAATTATAAAATACATTTTATATTGAAAATGAGAGAAAGTATAGTTTCACTTGAACCACATTTCCATCTTCATTGCATTAAATCTATGGTCAGTCTTGTAGGCCATATGTAGAGAGAACCTTCAAAAGTCCACAAACCTTTTTTTTGATCAACTAAAAGTCCACAAACCTTAACACACGCATTTCTCAAATATCTTCTAATACCCATTGTAATACCCATTATCTTTTGCTTGTCTCTTAATCCTCTAACTCGCTGTCCGTTCTTCATCACTGCATTATCCATTTAAGAATAATTATTGTATGCAAGTTTTATATTTTATTCAAATATTTTTTTTAGAACAATTATCCAAACATTTTAACAGATAGTGGTCGTTTCTTCCTCTCCTACCATTAGTTATGGCCGCTGAAGGAGCATTCTCTTGAAAGAGAGCTCATATAACGAGCCTTTTTCTTTTCCATTTACAAGACTAACATAAGTACCTATGAGATCGATATTTGAAATAATATAAGTAGACTTGAACTCTAACAATATAGTTTCAAGAAATATCAAACGAACACACGAAAAATAAATTCAAAGCAGGAAAAATTACTGAACATCCATATCTGCTCTTACTTGATCTATGAAAAATTAAGTAAGATATAAATATTTGCTTGTTTAATTTTAACAAAGACTAATCTCTCATAGACCAAATATATCATCTAATACGACTAAACTCTCTCTTCGACCTTAAAGACTACGAACAATAGAAAGAAATTGCCAGCAAATACGAATAGGCCATGAGTGAGAATGTGGCGGATGAGGAACATGACAATATGATCCATTCAGGATGAAAGTTCAGCTTTTAAGTCCATCCTTTCCAATCCTCTCGTTCTTTAATTTCCTATCTGAATCCACGGTACATCTAACGGCTCGCATGTTTTCTTACATGCTGACGTATCCTAACTGACGCCATGCGATTGCCCTGACGCACATCCACCTCTTACCGACGTGTCAGATTACGCAACATATGTGATATAAAAGGAGCTATGTGCCTATGTGCGTGTATTATCCCTAACGGTTTGGGTATTAAAAATAATTTTTTTTGCTGTCTACCTATTACTATATTTTTCTCCTCTCTTCGCCTAAACTAGCTAAGTTAAAATGTCTCCCACCCAATCTCAATCTAGCCAGGGGGATGGCATTTAGGTCATTTTTTTTCATGCATTACTTCTCCGAACGCAGTTTACTTCATAAAGATGCTCCTTGACAATAAATGTGTGAAAAGCTCAACGGAATTGGGCCAAGCAACAGACAAGGATGGAGGCCCAATAAAGGGAAATGGACAGGGCTTGTTAACCCTAAGTTTGATAGTGAAGGAGAAAAAAGCCTTAAATGTTGTGTAGAAGATGACACCTCATTGCGTGTAAGACGATAATGGCTATTAGAGAAGCTTGTAGAACGATTCAGGGTGATGGTTGTATAGTTAAAACTCGTAATGTGGGCTAACCTGGCAGTTATGGGCTAGTCCGTTATGGATTGACAGCTCATCAGGTTAGGATGAAAAGACTCTCTTATTGATGAGTTAGAATTTAGCCAACCCAACCTGCTACCCTTTTTTAATTTTTATTTTTTTCAATTAATTTATATTTTTTTTAAGAAAATAAAACATTATTTGAACCCAAAATATCTTTTTTAAGAAGCCTAAATTATAAAAATACAACTAAATATTCTCATATGTAAAGAGGAGGTAGAGTTTGAAGTTTTTCATCCTTCCTGCCTTTAATTAATAAGCTTATGCCTTTTTATTTAAAACTTTAGGCAAAAAAAAGGAAATGAAAACGGGTTGGTTTCGGGTTTGTAGCCTAACTTTTTGGCTACTTGGTGGGTTGGATCTGTAGACTCAACCCATATTACAAACTCTAGTTGTAGCTGTCCATTTGGAGTGACAACTATGATTAGAGATATTATTTTAAAATTGCATTATAATATTTTAAAAATAAAGCATGTGAGCATTATAATTGGAGAATTTAACACAATTGATATATAGAATTTGACCTAACTATTGTCCACAAAATATAAATATATTTTTAAAAACATATAAGTTAAAAAAACTTTTATATTTTTTCTATCTCCTAGTTCTCTTTTACACTTGATCGCTCTCTACTCTATCTCTCATGATCGTCTACATTGTCTCTCAGTACGTTAAATATATCAAAAAATAAGTTCAAGTAAAATTCATTTCGACTCAAAAGAGTAAAATATTCAAAAAAAATTTTATTTTTTAAATCTTTGTAAATATCTTGAAATAAGAAAATCATAAATTACGCTTAAGTTGAATTGACTATATTTTTTTTTTTAAAATCTTATAATGTAATCATCGAACAAATGTTTAATTTGAAAAATAAAAATTGAAAAATAATTTAAACAAATAAAGAATGTATTCTACTATATAATAGCTTAAAAAAGTTGTAGTTAAGAGGAGACAAATAAAATATCAAAAGTTTTGACGTAAAACATGTTGAGATAATGTTTTGATGATGACAAACATGTTTTTGCAGGGATTATGAATTAGTTTTTTTCAAAATAGATTGTTTTCACAACACTTCCAAAAGTTACTCGAGTATTAATGAAAGTATTGAGAATATTCAAAGTATTGCATGATGGTACTCGAGTATTACTTAAGAAAAGACAATTTAAAACTCAACACTTTCAATGGCACTCGAGTATTGGTAAAAGTGTTGACAACACTTGAGTATGACTTTCAATGCTCGAGTATCGTTGAGCAAAATCAGCTCTCAAAACTCAACACTTTCAATGGCACTCGAGTATTGGTGAAAGTGTTGACAACACTTGAGTATTGACTTTCAATGCTCGAGTATCGTTGAGCAAAATCAGCTCTCAAAACTCAACACTTTCAATGGCACTCGATTATTGGTGAAAGTGTTGACAACACTCATGTATTGAGTTTCAATGCTTGAGTATCGTTTAGCAAAATCATTTCTCAAAACTCAACATTTTCAATGGCACCGAGTATTGGTGAAAGTGTTGACAACACTCAAGTATTGAGTTTCAATACTCGAGTATCTTTGAGCAAAATCAGCTCTCAAAAATCAACACTTTCAATGGCACTTGAGTATTGGTGAAAGTGCTAACAATACTCAAGTATTAAGTTTCAATATTCGAGTATCATGGAGGAAAACTAATTTCAAAACCTAACACTTTCAAGAACACTCAAATACTAATGAAAATATTAGCAATACTCAAGTACTACACAACAATACTCGCATATCGAGCTGCTAAAATCATTTTTTGAACTTCAATAATTTTATAAGAAACTTGAGTAATCATAAGAGTATTGATAATATCGAGTATTGAGCTCAAAACTTTCTCTCTAACCACAATACTCCTAACAATACTCGAGAATCAAATAAAGTGCTTATGCTAATATTTCAACACTCGAGTATGACTTTACAATACTCAAGTATCGAGAGTATTTGAAGAAAATCCTTAGAGCACAGCTTATCAAAACTCGAGTACTATATAAAGTACTCAAGTATTGACAACAGTTTTGAACCTACTCGAGTATCTTTAAAAGTGCAGACACCAAAATGTTTACAAACACTCGAGTAATCTCTTTAAAACTCGAGTAGTGGCAGTTCTTTTTAAGTTTCTTCCTTAATACTCGAGTATCAATAAAAGTGTTTATATTTTTCATTTCAACACTTCTTATCAAACTCGAGTATACTCAAGAGTATTGTAAAACACTCGAGTACCCTTATTAAAACTTGAGTATTTGTTCATTATATTGTGTCTTATGGGCAATAACACTCGAGTATTCTGGGATATACTCGAGCACTCACTTTTACTAACAGTATCTCAGTTTGTCAGAAATTCATCTTTATTCACAATCTTTCCTCTTCATGCTTCATTTATTTGAATCCATTATACACTCATAAATGCTCACTCTTCCTACTTAGCAACAGGGAATGGGTTTTTTGATTGCTTCACCTGAATGCACTCAACGGACAAAAGCTCAGGCCACTACCATTGTCTGAAGCATTTAATGCACAATGTTGAACAATGAAGTTGAGAGTAACAGAAACAAAACTCTTTCTAACGGACATTTATTGCTGCTCAACTATAAATAGAAGAGAATTCAAGACAGGAAGAATATACACACCTACCTGAGAAATAGCATTAAAAGCTTGTTTGGGAAGTAACAAAACCTAGGTTTTAAATCTTGGTTTCACAGAATCCGAGGTTAATATGTGAGAGAGTTTTATCTCGGCTTGCGTGAAAGTGATTTTGGGAAGTGTTTCCCAAACAAGCTCTAAGTGCTTGTTCATCTTCTTCCTCTATTTTACGCTCTCCATCATTAATACTTCAGTGATTAGCATTCAATTCTTTTGAGAGAATTTTCTTTATTCAAAAATTGTGACTCTGAGAGAGTAACTCAAGATTTGAAAGTCTTGAGTGGGTTAGTTAAATTACGGAAAGAAAGGGGGAGTGATCCTCTGTTTTATTGAATTGAGAGAGGGAGAATTCCTTCTTCAGATTGTAAAGGGGTGTTATATTGTTATTGGTGGATTAGCAAAACTCAGAGGGATCTGAGGATTAGACGTAGGTCAAAAGGACCAAATCAGTATAAATCTATTTGTTCAACTCTTTTATTTTCTGAAATTACGTTGAATTTTTATTAGACCAATTCACTTCCCCTCTTAGTCAAATGCTATTCTAACAAAACATGTGGGCTCATTATTTATATTTTACAAATATTATGTGGTTCCATTAATTCATGATCTTTCTCATTCTATTATTTGAACATTATAGTAAATTTGTAATGGCAATCTATATGTGAATATAACTGAAATGGTGAAAAACAAAATCTCGTTTTAGAGAAAAAAATTGAAAAAAAAAGAAAATAAAATAAAACACATAAGTCAATGCATAATTAGTTGATATCTAAATGTAATTTTTTTTCAGAGATGATCAGTTACTTATTGATTGTGGAATGTTTCCCTATAACTAATTATTGAAAACAGAGAAAATTTTAAGTAAAAGGAGTTGATAGCACATTTCTTGCAATAAATTACCCTCTAAATGATTGTTGCCAATGTTAACTATCCTCAAAGAAGGCGTATTCCAAAGAAATGAAGAGATTTTACCTATAAATAAATACAAAAATATTTGTTATTTATTGGATGGTAAGATTAGGAATAATTCCTGAATTCATATGCAACCATATAAATAATACTTGGAATTTGTTAAATATTAGAGGCTTCAAAATAATAGAAAATAATTCAATTTTTTGTTGGAATTCAATTTAAAAGGGTTTCTCCAATATCAATGACTAATTGAACATTAAAATTTCTTTTACAGAGGAAATGCCAAAGATAGACTATGGAATTAATCTCACCTATTTAAACGAGACAACCAGATTATTTATATTTTTTTGTGAAATTTATTTAATATTTACTTCAAAATATGACGATATATTCATCATAGGCAAAATGGCTACAGTTTTACTTAGTTTTTACTTAAGGAATTAAAATAATTTGAGTTACACATTTTGGGGATGATATATAGTATAAATAATTGGATTTTTGTAGAAGCCAAACAATTTAACTTTTCCTCACAAAAAAGTTCAAAGCTCTTCATGAATAGAAATAGATTTTTTTTAAACATATCAACTATACTAGAATTTTTGCTCTTAAAGAAATTTCAGTTAAAATTTTGTAAGCAGTATAAAATGATCATAAATAATAAATGAAAATTTGTTAGAGCATAAAAATTAACGGATGGTGATTAAGCATAGCTGTAAAGGAGTTATAATTTAGATATAAGTCGTCTAGCAACGTCCCATTGTCAATTGATATAGGAAGAGTACCCCTCAAGTTAGTTTTTTTTTTTTTAAATATACACCTCTTAAAGTTGAAATATTGAAGAGATATAATAGAATTTCACCTGTTTAATATTTAATAAGACTGAGTTATTTCAAAGTACACGAATAGTTAGAAGGTTTTTTACATTAATATTTAACTTTAAACTAATATAGGCTAGTGGAAAGAATAAAAAATAATAGAATTAGACAAGAAAGCTCTATGAAACCACATTTATCTTCATCTTCTAGGATTAAATTAAAACAAAAAAATTGATGTAATATACATGTGTGTGTATCATCAATTTATAATATGAGTAAATAATTATAATTTTTCTACTTTTTTGTGATATATTTCCTTTACATGCCATAAGTTAATATGCACGAGATAGAAATTTATGTTTTGTTTCATAATATTGTTCAAGACTTGCTAAATTTGAGAAATAACGCTAATATACTCTAAATGATAATATAAAACTTGAGTGAAATACACTAATTGCCCTTCTATTTTTGAGAACATACAAAAACTTCTCTTGAAATTAAAATGTGTTACATAATTTTTTTTGTATATTTGAAATTTCATTTTTTTCAAATCCAACTGTTAGTGAACCTCTAAGTTTAAATCTTAAAGTTTTATTTTTACTGAAATACTCCATTTTGATAAAAAAAAAAAACTTATTTAAACATTTATATTTGTAAAACAAATCATACAACCAAACAAATAATTCTAATTCAAATAATTTCCAACTTTCAATATGTTATAAATTTATTATTTGTATTACATTATAAAATATTTTATTTTAAAGTTTTTATCACTTTTATTGAAACATACCGATTTAATTTTATTTTCAATAGAAAAAATATTTATTTTTATTATATAATACAATTGATTTAGGTTTTATTAGATTATATAAATTATTTAGATTTAAAATTTAAAACATTTAAATACATTTTTATACAAACTTTATAAACATTTTAGTGAAATATATATTTATTAGAAAAATTAATCAGATTTTTTAATTAAGTGTTTAATGTCTAAATTAAATTACCTAAATGTTTTTTCCAAAATAATAAAAACATCAAGAAAATAAATATTTGCAAAAGGAAAAAAAATTATGGAGAAAAAATCTTAAATTATTCAAAAGACTTTGAGCCAAAATTGATGATTAAGTATTATGAATGTTAAATCTGTAAATAAAATTTATTATAATATAAATTTTAATTAAAAATTTTTTTTAGGATACTCTTAATAAAGTTAACAATTTTAATTTAAGTGTATATTTTCAAAATAGATGGACGGTCCATGTAATTGGTACAATATACAAAGAAGATTGAAGTATTTTACCCAAAACTTTTTGACAAGCTTCTGATAGTTCTTTATGAATGAAAAATTGGAAAACAAAATCTCATTTTAAAATTATTTTTCATCTGAAAGATTAAAACAGAAAAAAGAAACACACACATACGCAGAGTGCACACAAGGACAATCATGTACTTATAATTCTTACTTTGCAAATTGCTGTTGGCAAGATCTAGGATTCAGAAGTTTGTCAAATTTCCAATGCCACTTGGAATGATTCATAGATTGAATATGGTTTTGCCCAATTGTTACAATGACAATGATAAGAAATATAATTATTTTAAAAGATAAATTTGTTACTAACTAAATATATAAATCCTATATAGGGACAATTCAAGATCAATATCCATAAGCCATATGAGATTATTGGTGTAGTTGATAAGTTATCATATACATGGGACGAATTTGCATCTTCAAAAACACATATATTGAATAATAAAACAGATCCGCACTTATTTTCAAAAACAAATAACCCTTTCATTTCAAATGGACTAACTATTGACCATAGAATAAATAATTGTTTTCTAAGAACATTTATCCTTCTACTAAAAACAATTTTGTTCGCAACACTATTGAACCTTAAATGTGGGTAGAATAAGTAATTTAACTATATGATTTGATGAGATATTTGGATGGATTAATGTTGAACTTATTGGGCTATTCTCACAATACCCATTACATTATGTGTTATGCTTTAGTTCATTTTATTAATCTGTAATTTAGATTAATTTACCTTACAGTTATATCACTGAGAAGGAAAAGGAATAAAGAGAAAAGGATAAAAAATAAGTGAAAGTAGACACATCTACAAATTAATAAGAGACAAAAGAAAAATGCTTCAGCCAAAAAGATATGTCAAAAAAAGTTTGAGGGAGGTAAAATAAGATCGTCAATTTCTTCAATTAACTTTGATTAGGAAAAAAATGACCAAGAGACATCGAAATCCAATTGGCCGTTGCTTTTTTTTTTTTTTCCATTAGCATTTAGAAAAAACATATGTGTTAGGAGACTTAAAAAAGTATTTTATGCAAAACTTGTAAAAATAAAAATTAATAATACAAAATGAAATTAATACATACAAAAAACTTGAAATTAAAACCAAATATGTTGCTCGTGAGGTACTCATTTAAAAAGCACTTCAGAAACTTTTTAGTGATAGAATAATATTTATTTTTGAAAGACCGGTGGACCTTTATACTTGGATTAATATTATAAAATCATTATTTTTTCCACAGTGTAACTGTACTAATCATTTCAAAAACTGGATGATGATTTTAAAAAAGAAAAGGAACAGAAAAGGGCTGAGAAAAATAAGAAGAAAATGCATAAAATAAAAAATTTATAAAATCGAGACAGGTCAAAATTCTTCCGGTGCATACCTGACAAAATGTTACACGATAAACTTAATAACTTAAGTAAAGACAAGTTGAAAATTGTCTGAAGAATAATTCCTAAAAGCTTATTACTTGCAAGTTGTAAAATCTTCAATTGCTTGAGTCTCCCCATCTCAATTGGAATATTTCGTTCAATTAAATTAAAATTTCAATCCAAAATCTGAAATCTTGATAGATTTAACAGAGATAATGGGATAAATCCATTAAGAGTGTTATTTTGAAAATCTAGTCATTCAAGCATAGATAAACCTCCTATTCACGTTGGAATTGTTCCATGAAAGTTATTGTAACTCAAGTTGAATAATCTCAATTGACATAACCGAACTAACTCTTGATGGATTTCACCATGGAAGCTGTTATTATTGAGATCAAGTTCAACAAGGAATGAGTCATTTCCAACTTGTGGCAATATAATGCCTTTAAGATCCATTCCACCAAGATTCAAGGGATATAGACCCTTCCATGATGATTATTTCAAGTGACACCAACACAATTGCACAAAGAAAAAGAAATGGACCAATCGGTTAAGGAACAATATAGATCCGCAGTGCATATGCATCAATAGTGATGTTTGTCTCATGCCGAGCTAATTAAGCAGGACATGAAACAAGGAAGTACGGAGAGGGAAACAAAGGTAGGAGCTTTTTCCATGTTTAGCATGGCAAAAACTTATGAAATTTGAAATTGTTGTGCATCTAGGAATCAACAAGCACGTCATGTTATACCTTCTCCAATTCCAAATCAAAGTCAAGACGTTCAAACTCAATTCTAGTTATTACATTAAGAAATAATTTGAGTTTTTGCTAACATCGGTAAAAGTCAAGTAATGCAACGTTTTGATACGTTTTATGTGCCAGAATTACCCCCACAGTTCCGTTTGATGGAAACTTGGAGAATTTGTTTGACGTAACTTTTTTGTTCTCATTCTTCATACAGCAAAAGGAACATAGCTCTCACGCACTCGAAGGGTTGAACAAGTAACCCCATAGTTAAATGAAGCTTAAGGAATTGTTAAGTATCGGTTGAGCAAAACAGCTCACATGGTTTGAGCAATATGGGCTTCTTGTTAAGGACACAAATAAATAGAGGTCTATGCTGGTGTGCATGTAATGATCAAATGACTTCTTCATTAAAATATAATTCTATGATGATTAGTCATAAAGATCCCAAGTATATGATTATTCTGTGATTTTTACTCATTTTAAAATATCATTGGAAATCATACTTTCATGGTACATAGTACATAGTAATTTTCCCTTAAAAGCAAGTAGCACCAAATGCCATTAAAAACCCAATATCGCTTGCAACAACCAGAAACAAACGGTACAACAAACGCTGAATGACACCAAAATTAAAGCATTCAATATAAATAATAAATATAAAGCGTGCAACTATCAAAAGTTTTATTGGATCAAATGTTATATATTTTATAACAAATGGGACACAGTCTGGGTATCATGTTGCTAGCAGTTATGATGAGATTTACACTATCTAAATACAGTTTTGACAGTCCAGAAGATTTAAAATTTTCAGTTGATAACTTTTAAATAGAAAATGAATTTTTTATCCAAAAAATAACAGTTAAAATTAAATATTGTTTTTATTTTAGATTTTGTACCTATTAGAATAATTTTTTCGACAATTAAAATTAAAAAATATCAAATCTAGATGGATTGATGAGCATCAAAACTCATCCCATGTAACTGCTTTGCGTTTGCGACCAGATTTATACATGAAACTACATACCTTTTTGCCAGATATGAAAATATATAATAAGCACAAGTAAAAGTTTTGGTTCACATAAAGAAAAGTGGAATATAAAGTATGCTTTCAATAAGAAACCACTTTAATTTGTTGATAAAGACTTTAACGGATCACCGACATCTATTTGCTATTTCTTCAATTTAGGGGACTAAAGTCTTTAGAACCATCTTAACAACCATCTTCTAGGGGACACATGTATTATTTAGTAATATATTCATTTGCATATTCACTACCACAAAAAGGATTTTTTAAGTCCAGCAAAAGGCTTTCTAACGTCCAACACACGGTGGACATCTTTACTAGAGACGTTAAAAGTACAATTATATCAAGTCCAACAAGTGTTAGACGTTATAGGGAATGTCATATCATGTCCAGCACTTTAATGGCTAGACTTGAGAGGGTACATACCTATCAAGTCCAGCCATTTATGGCTGGACGTAAGAGGTATGTAAGGTTAAAAAAAACTGGAGCAAACCATTAACAGAGGGACAGAATTTTGAATTAGAAAAGTACAGTTATATACCATTTTCACATTTACAAATTACAAACTGCCTCAGCCAATTTTCTAATCCCAAGCTCTACAATGGACTCTACAATGGCTTTGTCTTCTAATCCCAAGCTCTCCAATACCCCTTGGAGCAAATTCCTCGCCACCTCTCGGATTTTCTGCTATAATCATGGGCTACCTCTCTGTACAAATTATATAAAGGGGATTATAAAGGAATATTCCTGTAATTCTCATACTCTAATCTAATGGTTATTTCTGGTTTTTTGTTAATACAATCTTTAACTCCTTAAATTTATCCTCATTTTGATTTAATTGGTCCATCAATGGATAAAATAGTTTAGATTTTTATTATCTTATAGAGACCAATATTTTAAAGAGGGTCAAATTTAATGGAACATAACTTAGGCCTTGTTCGGTTTAATGTATGGGAGGATAGGTGGGGTTAATTAAAAATATATGAGGTTAGAAGACGAAAAATTATCAGCTTGTTTGGTTCAAATAGAGATGAAGGTAAAGGAAATATTTTAATAATTGTAATTTGATTCAGAAGGAAAAATGAGAGGAGTAAATTCTAAGTTAACAGTTATAATTTTATAATTTTATTTATGCTTTTTTTCTTTGTTCATAATATTTTTATTAAAACAACCATTTTCTAGAATGTTTGAATAACAAAAATGCATTACTTCACTTTTATATGATAAAATAATTTTATATAATCTTTAAAAGATATTAATATTAATTGTAACATGTTATTTCATTTTTAATGATGTTATTGTATCAAAAACATTTTATCAGTGAGGGTGGATTTTCCATGATCAACGTGAGCATAATAACAGATATATTACGAATGTTATGCTTGAAGTCCATAATGTGACAAAAATGGCAACAAAATTCATTATTACAAGATGGCAACAAAATTTCACACATGATAAGATATAAGCCACTCCATAATAGCATTCATTATCATAAATCATTCCATAATAGTATTCATCAGAAACCATCCACAACCAAACATATCCAAAATAATATACATCACATAATAACAATGTGATCACATAAGCTATCAAAGTTTTTAAAATAATATTCATAAAAATCTACCATATCCATCAAAAGTCAATCATGTCCACCACATGGCGGTTTGCCAACTAAATAAACTCAAAGTCCTTTGTAATTTCATTTAGCAAGTCTTGACGAGCCTCTATGGGACATTCAACAAATGTCTAATTGAGTTGATCAACATCACACATAAAGATTCCATACATCTTGGTGACATTTGATGGAGAGAAGCCACACTCCTTAATCATATCTCATACTTCTTTCCCTAATATTTGTGGTAGCTTTCTAGTAATTTTACAGCTTTTTGACACAAATTCAACCATCTCAGCATGACTAAATTGTTTTTTAAATCTAACTCCATCTAATAAATCAAGTCAAGATGCATCCAATCAATACAAGAAGTATTTATAAATAATAATATATCATAACTAATAGCATATTTCAAAGTAACAAAGAAAGGAATGAGATCTAAAGGAGATATTACAGGAAGTTTAAATCTGGCTACAAAAGTTTAAATCTAATTGCACGATTACTTGTATAGAAAGGAGATCACTAAAAAAACTCAAACAAATGGATGAATTTGCTATATTTAAAAAAAACTGCTCAAGTCCATGGCAGGAAGCTTATATGCTTATATTTTTATAGGATTCATTTAGATAAATGTAGAGAGAAGTAATTTTTGTCCAGAATACATTTTAGAAAATCACATTATGTTTGGATAAACGTTAGAGAAATGACTTTTAGTGAGAAATGACTTAAAAGAACATGGAGCTCATTAAATAATACATATATATTATTTTATTTATTGTGATAAAATTAGGGAAAATAAAATCATAAAAAATAAAAAATAGAATAAAAGAAAAATATATATAAATGAAATATATATATAATATAAATACATATATTGATGATAGCATTGAGTGGAAATGATATTTTAATTTTTATAAATTAATTTTTTTTATTGGAGAGATTGTAACAACAACAACAACAATAATGTTTGAAAAGTGTTAATAAAAGAAGGGCGGCTATCCATTTGGCTAGGCTCAGCTTTAATGAACAAGAAGTCAAAAACATTGAGTGCCATTATTATTTTGCCTATCTCCAATCCTCAAAAAATGTAACTGTATTATACCAGGAATCAGATCAACAGAAGAGGAATACTTTTAATCACAGGAAAGTAGCCAAAAGGTTTCTTCAGGCAAGAAGGGTGTGCTTGAGTTCTAATATAAATCACCATAGTAGACAAACAACTTTGAATGCTAACATAGCAGAAGAAAAATATGACACTTCAGGCAAAATGTTCAATGATCTTTACTGAAGAAAAAGAACAATTCATATTTGTAATTTAAAATCATAACACTTGATTTAAACCATAATTTCATAATTTTATGCTACTACATATGTATTAGATTTTTGGCCAACTTCATGCCTTCTCAATATTGTCAAACATTATCCCCTGACCTCAGTTATTTGAGCCTTTAATTTCGATGGTTTGCTCATTTCTTCTGGATGGTTCATGCAGTACTGCATGTTCTCCTTAAGTCTTGGCCTGTGTAACAGGATAAAAACACATTGACCTCAGTATTGTCAACTTCATGCCTTCTCAATGTTGTCAAACATTATCCCGTTGACCTCAGTTATTTGAGCCTTTAATTTCGATGGTTTGCTCATTTCTTCTGGATGGTTCATGCAGTATTGCATGTTTTCCTTAAGTCTTGGCCTGTGTAACAGGATAAAAACACATTGAATCAGAACTTTAAATGAATTAAAACACCACCAAACTATGATGAAGGCAACAAGTAACAATAACTTAAAATCTGAAACAGTATAAAAGTTAAACAAACCCAAATTCTGTACTATTTGTTGCTATTTGAAAGCAGCTTCTGCAAGCATTCAACAACAATGGTACTGAAATGTCCTGAATATGAAGTGTGCTCTGTCCATTTGACAGTCTTTTTTGCAACAAAGCTATAAACTAGACCTCTTTGACTTATCTCAAAGAATCTCCAGGACCCTCTGTTCCCTCTCTCTATGCTTAAAACGCACAATGACTTCACACACTGTTCCCCCAAATAAACATGCGCAACTCTTTTCTCCTTCTGTTTCATCACTTCACCAAACCACAACTCTTTTATCCTTTAAGGATTCAACCGTTGAACAACAAATCCAGAACCAATATAACTTAAAACAAAAATTTACTTTCATGAATTTTTTTTTTTTTTGG